>JAGFPH010007163.1:0-25154 GCA_018207615.1 Philaenus spumarius | reverse complement strand
CAAGTAGATCTTCAGAAATAGCTATCAATAGGATTTAAACATAAAAGCAAAAAACTCAAAAAGTTCCCTTTTAAATGTGCCCATGAAATAAAATTGACATTTCATAATTTTTTGATAATAATGACAACATTTTTCAAAATATTTCAACATTTTATTATATCTAGTTAAATTTATCTAGTTAAATATGGAAAGAATAGTACAATAAATTAAATGCGATAACAAGATTGTGTAATATGACAGAAATTAAATGTAATTAATTATTATTGAAATGTAGTATATTATTGCAGTAGTCTTGTTATTATTTACTTGTAGTCTAATTGTTGTATTATTGTAGTCTTATTATTTTTTAAATTGTAGTCTTATTATTACTTCAATTTTATAATTTTATTCAAATCAATTGCTAGGAAAAACTATTCATGTAGGCAATAAGCATGATGTAGGCTAACCATAAAGAGTGCTTATTTACTTTTTGATTTTTTAAATAATTGAAGAACACTACTTTGGTGTGTTCAATAAAACATAATTATTTTACACAACAATATTTAAGATGATTTACGTCTCATTATTACTTTATGCTATTCAAATTAATTACTAGAAAGTTTTGCGTGAAAGTTATTAAAAACCCAATATTGTATGAAAAAAAAACAACTTTTGAATAATTTTTTTTCTTCCATACAAATGATATATTTTTTGATTGCGGGACCAGTTATCATAGTTTGCAGTGATATGAAACATGATAAGGAAACAAATATAATGTATATTACTTCTGATATTAGGTCTGTAATATCCTAAGGGTTTTTGGAATTTTAGTCACCAGAAAAATGACAAATAATATGACTTTGGTCACAGACAATAGAAATTCTATAGTCTGTGCTTTGGTATACACAAACTTTGAAAGCTGTAGCTGTAGGTATTGAAGAAATATTGCTATTACAATATTTGAATTTATATTTGTACAATATACTTTACTGAAGTAAACAAGACTTATTGGTATGGCAAAATGTTTGTTATCTTTAGGCTACACTATTCGTGTTTGAAACAGGCAACATCGGTAAAAATAATCTATTTTTAATTTTTACAGTTTCAAACACTTTGTAACAGTAAATATTATAATCTATTAAGTCATAAGCAAACCATGTTGCAATATAAAAAAACCAAGCTGGACAACTTTTTAAAATCATCAGTAATGAATTGAAAAAATATTGAATTTCTGTTTAAATATAATATTTACAAGTAATGTACCATTAGAGAACTCAAGATTTCAATATTTACTTATGAGTGGTAGGCTACTAATAATGTCAACGCGATTCTTATACTTACGGGTGGACCTACATTCTGTAAGCATTATCGCCCTCTCATCATTTTCTATTAGCCTACGGCTAAATGCCAGACTGTCTACCTTGTGATTGTTGTGAATGCGTATAACAGTGTTATTCACTTTATTTTTCGGCTGTCCCTCGGACTCTCCCCCTCCCTGTCAGTTGGGAGCAGGTAGCTGTAAACTCATTTTATGCAGGCAGCGCTCCAAGTAGTGATACGGACGAACTTGTAGAGCTACCCTAGTGTTCACTTTGGAAACTAAAATGCGGTTTTACAATTGACTCCGGTCCCCTCTTAAGGCCAACCACCAACATGCAGCTTTAATAAGTATTTTTCTGCGACAGTGTTCTGTTTTAATATAGCTATGAACCAAAAATCTATAAATTTTTAAAAAATCTGCAGTGAACTTATAAGAAACTTTGAATAGGCTGTGTACTTGTATTTCTTTTGTAACAAAATGAATAATTTTTAAAACATGTCTTTTATATTTAATAAAATTGGGAGGAGCAGCTATAGCATATTTTGGACCTCAGCCCTAAGGGCTCCATATTAGAAATTATATATATAAATACCTTTTTTTATAGAGAGACGTCTCACAATTTTCTTTATTTTTATTTATTTAATTATACTTAGCTTTACAGTTGGCCAACAACATAAATGTTAATTCTTAAACAAATCCATGGTGCTAGATGATAAATTTTGTATTTTGTTTATTTAAACTTGTATAAAATTTGTAATCTTTACTAATAGGGAGGGTTTTTCATTTTTATTTTGGGGAGGGATTTTAAATTCAACTTAAATTTATATATGTATTTTGTAATCTGATCTTTTGTTTTTTGTACTTTAAGGGCATGTAATTAATCTTTCTTTTATCAATCAAGGGCATATAAATCCTTTTTTATTTAATTTTGGTTAATAAACCTAAATTGTAACTAGTTTTTTTTGGTTTATTGACTTGACCTCAAGGTATCTTATGAATTGTAAGTGATCAGCTGAGACATTTCTACTTTTGGTGATTTTTGACTTTAAAGGTAAGTCTTTGAACATGACCAATCTATGTGGCCCAGTATAGCTTCCGTTTCCTTATTTATTCGTTTTGTAAGATTGGTACAAAACTGAAATTAGTTTAGTAGTTTTTGAGCTTATAGAGAACCCACATCAAACTTTGCCTTATATATATAGAAAGTATGTTGCTACCACATACATTTTGTTAAGCTTAAAGTTATGCTTTCTCCAATCAATTAAGCCTAAAGCAAGATTTACAATTTGTTTTTAGGTAAGTTTCCTTGCATAGCTAAAACCCCCACAGATGTAGCTTGCTATGTAAACGGTTTTACTAGGTTGACTGAAACATTGCTTTCCTTCTGAAGTTTGGAGTTAGATATCCCGAACCAGTAGTCCAGCCAATGAGTGCTTAAAAGAGGGGTGTAGAGCGCATAGAATATGCGATAATTTTTGACTTCAGGATTAGTTGGTAAGAGGTAAACATACTAAAAGTCCCCGCCCCTAGAAGTTGAGCTAAGGGCAGGAGAGGGTGGAAAGGTCTCATTTTAAAATTTTTATTTATATCTCTGAAACGGTACACTGTAGAAAAAATATTTCAAATTAACTTGAAAGCTAATTAAATGTACTATAAAATTGTTCCTGTACATATTTGTTGAATTCCCAACGGTTTTTGAGATACATGTTTTCGATAATTTAAAAAAAAACTTTTACCTTACTATTTTTGTCAAACATTTGCTTCTATTGCCTTCCATGATTGTTTCTCAGAAAAATTGTCATAAACGAAGTTGTAGATGATTAAATTTCCTTCAACTTTTTGTAGGCTACACTATTTATTTTTAACCGATCAAAAGTTATTGAATTTCAAACATATACGCTCAATTTCGATGTTCCTTTAGAAATGAGTATGTTGAGAGTCTGTTATGTTTTAACTGCTGTAACTTGCCGTCATGATAAATAACAACACTTTAGCAAGGAATTAAGGTCATTGCAATAAAAACAACACTTTTTTTATAACTGTAGTTTTTATTATACTTCTAGGGGAGACCCCATTGGCACCTTCTATACACATAATTATCCTACAGGTGTAGGGATTAATAACAATCCCAAAGCTAAGATACTAAATAATGTTAAATGTCCCAATCAAATTATTTCGGATATTTTATAACAGCAGTTATAATAAAGGTTAAAAGAACCAGCAAGGTATATACTTTAATAAAAAACCTAACCTTAAAGTTAGAAATACAAATAATTGCTTTAAAATTTGAAATCAGCTGGTAATAGACATATTAGAGCAAACAGCTAATCTATCAACAATAAACATATTATTTATTATTTAGTATGGCACTCCCATAGTATAGTTTATGTTGTTTTACGTCCAAAAATGATGTTGTTTTTCAAATAGTATACAAAAACACGCGTGTATTTAAATGAAATTTTGCGTCAAAATTTCAAAACAATCGGTGAAGAACTTCGAAGATTTAAGATTTTAAACATTTTCATTTTTATTTATATTAAAAAGATACATAAGATTACGAATCATATAATGAAAGTATTTGAATGTATTGTCACCAGTACCTTATGCCCAGTAAATTGTAACAAAGGCCGGCCACCTGGCTTCTGCCAAAATACAGGGTGGAGAGATGGGGTTCTTTCCTTATTCTTTAACTTTAGTTTACTTCAAACGTTCTTCACGCATTTTAGAGCCAGTTTTTGTGTCGGTGTTATGCGTCAGTACTTTTTGCCAAATAACTTTGAAAAAATTTAAAATGTAGTTAAATCTACATCCTTTTATCAGTTTGCTTAAACATTGTGTATTGTGTTGACTTTCTGCACTTCCTCATTTCACTGTCGTTGAACTGTAGGGAGTCAGTTCATATTGAAGATAATTCATAAAATCATTATCCAATTAATTGGTAATTGAGATTCGCTGAAAAAGCAAGAATGGATCCACGACAACTATTTCATTGTCAATCTTGATTGTCGAATTCATTGAGGAAAGAGGAGGTGTGCGATCTTTCCTTGACAGTTTGATATTTGTGAATTGCAAGTTTTCCACTTTTGCCATTGCTCTTTTGCAATTTGTAAATGCATCATGACATAAGATTACCATCTCCCACGACTCCTGCCACTTTTGACATGATATTCTCGGTCCTCGGAGAAGGAGGGTGATTATCAAACCATTGTGTAAGCTTGCCAATGTCACTTGCATCTCGACTTTGGTGAAAACTTTTCCAATCCTTGTGCTGGTCAATTGATGAAATCAAAACATCACAATTCTTCGAGAGAAGCACATAATATGTTGCAGTCATCCTAATTACCCATTTACTAGAGCTATGGTTATATGTTATACCTCTACCAATGGTCATGCCACCTCGGTTTATGAATGACCGCATTAAGGTTGTCTCGATTGTCATGTCTGTCCACATTGCAGACCAGAACTGGTCATTTCTTCTTATAGTGAAGTAGCCTTTGTTCGAAAACTTCTCGTACTCCTCTAGTGTCAATAGAGTAGAGAGACTTTCTATATCATGTACATATAAGTGGCAAGACTTGGCATACGGGAAGTGTCCAGCAGCGTGAAAATAGGGTATCATTTGTGGATGTTTAGGATTTCTGGTATAACGGCCTTATCAACATTTATCGTAATACACAGCCTTCTCCGCAACTAAATTAATTAAGGAGGAAAGACGACCCATCACTTCACCTTCCCATTGATCACGTCTAGCTCGTGAAGCATCCAGACTCGTTACTTGTATGTCAGTTTTGTAGCATCGTTTTGTGATGTTAGTAACTGAAAATATCTTCCTATGTCTATCCTTGAGATTCTTTTGCTCATCCTGAAGATTTTCGGCATAAAAGAAACAATTTGTTTTAGAATCGAATTTGAATTGTTTGGATCTCAAAGTTACAGTCTCAGGTGGTTCAGAGAATGTTGAAGATGCCTGTCTCTTTAAATGAGCCTTGATGGATGGCGGTCTGGTGTAATTTTTCAACATTTAATATGAATGAAAAGGGTTACCAAACTCTCTAAAGATGAGCTATTGCCATCTCTCCTTTCTCTACTTACTTTGACTAGTGATAATATTCCTTTTTTTGTCACTGTGGAAACACCTTCACCTAGTCCATCGATTGTTTCATCACACACAAAACAACAAGTAGTAATTGTGTGCACTACACTGTCAAAGTTCGTGTAAATTAAAAAGTTCATGAAAAACCGACGCATAACACCAATACAAAAACTGTCTCTAAAACGCTCGACGAACATTTGAATTGAACTGAAGATAAAGAATAAGGAAGTGAGTGAGAACCCCATCCCCTCTGTCTTTTGGAAGAAGC
Source organism: Philaenus spumarius (assembly GCA_018207615.1). Taxonomy (NCBI): domain Eukaryota; kingdom Metazoa; phylum Arthropoda; class Insecta; order Hemiptera; family Aphrophoridae; genus Philaenus; species Philaenus spumarius. Next base: position 19,493 of record JAGFPH010007163.1, on the reverse strand, counting down.
CAGGTGGCCGGCCTTTGTTACCCTTTCCCGGGCGTAAGGTACAGGTGACCTTGATTACTTTTTTGAATTACTATCAGTACTTGTAAATACTTTCATTATATGATTTGAAATATTATAATAAAAGCTATAATTATAAAAAAAGTGTTGTGTTTTAATTGCAAATTCCTTATTTCCATTTTGTTATTCATCATGATTGCAAGTTACAGCAATTAAAACAGTTACAACAGGCTCTCAACATACTTATTTCTAGAGGAACATCGGAATTGAGCTTATATGTTAGAAGTTTGATAACTTTTGATCGGTTGAAAATAAAATGGCAATATATCTGAGAAACAATCGTGGGAGACACTGGAAACAAATGTTTGACAAAAAGAGTGGAGTAAAAATAATATTTTTGAAAATTATTGATTTTCAATAACTTATATCTCGCAAACCGTTGGGCATTCGACAAATATGTAAAGGAACAATTTTATTAGCTTTCAAGTTTATTTGTAACTTTTTTTATATAATATACCTTCAAATTTTCAAATTAGTTTAACCATTACTAACACACAAACATAGATACAAAGTTTTACAATATTTTCTGAACAAATAAAAGGGTAAACAAGTTTTGTTAGGTTTATATTAATAATGTACATAGTTTTCTTTACTTCATGATACAGTTTGTTTTGGTACAGTTTACTTTTGTGCAAAGTAATATTTGTTAGTAAAATATGACTCGGCCAATTTAGGTCCTTTACATAAATCACTGAATCAAATTTACTAAATCCCAAGAATACAGCTGTGGTTCATTCTAGTTTTGTAGTCAGGAGATTGATAACTCATTATTTGATAAATGATTGTCTTTGGACATCAGTTCATTAGTTTTTAACCTGTTTTACATTAAGATATTGTTATTGTATACAACTAGTAATGTATCTGTGTTGTGAACAGGTGTTTGTGTCTGTGGGTTCTATGGTGATGCCTTGGCTTACACATGTGAAGGCAAGGTGTATGTCTGGGGTGAAAATGCCGAGCCTACCCGTTGTAATAGACCTGAGTTAGTTCCTGGACTGACAGACATTGCTGATGCAAGATGTAATTATGGACATTATCTGGCTCTAACAAAGAGTGGAAAGGTAAGAAACATTACTCTGTCCTTTATAATGTACTTCTATCTTTAAAGTGGTTTAGAAAATATTGTAAAATATTAGTTTTATAAAAAATAACAGTTGAGCTAAGTTTTTCGGACTTAGTTATAACTTACACTTTAAGCTGTAAAGTCTCATCATATCTCAATGTAAATGATATATTAAATGCAATAGAAATACACAAGAATAATATTTACTCTAACAAAATAATTTACTTCAATTAATTAAAGATAAGTTGTGGATAAGTTATGTAAAAATAATATGAATCAACTTTGGAAGATTATAAACTAATTGAGCAGATGCTGTAATAACAATGAATCTTTGCCAATAAAACAATATCTGCAAGGTTCCCCAGTCAGACACAAACACAGACACATAATGAACACAGTTAGCTAATGAATTTAACTTTTAATTCTACAACGTTGGACATCATTTAGTTCTATCTATCCACTCTAAAGGCAAACCTATAATAATTGACAAAGTCTATGAATCTTTATCTGACAATGTATTTGTAAATGTACATTCTGATGTTGGAGTATATACCACTCACTGTTGAGCTATTACTGACCTATATGGACATATTAAGCAATCTGAATGACTATGTAATCTTAGTTTTAACTCCAAACATCCAACACATCTACAAACAATATTTTAAATGTAGTATATTTTTAAAATGGGATAAAACTGTACTGATTTATTTTGTATATGTAAGTTTTAAATGTAACTTGATGCTAGAGCATTCACTTCATAGTCTAAAAGTAATTTCTTTAATGTTTGTATAAAAAGTCCATTCGTAAACAATATGGATACAGATAGTTTTTGAAGGTAAAACTTAGTCTGATTATATAATAAAGTAATTATCTTAATTGTATAAACCCAGATGCATTTCATTGATTGGGGGTCTCTTTTACAACAAGAGATTACAAATTGTATAAAATTATGTGAAGTTAGTACTGTGTATGTATTGGACTAAGTTCCACTGTAGCTCCTAAATTACAGAACAGTTTTTGTCAGATGAGATTTCAATTGATCTGGCTTAGTAAGGTCAAAACAGAGCATAAAAAATGATAAACACATGGTCATAAAGTATATAAGATGTTAGAATTAAAAACAACATACTAAATAAAAACAATGATAGATTAACAATCTACAAATCAAAATAGCTCTCACAGCCAGTAAATATGATTCCAGTGAATATGATATAGTCAAACTTTGTTCACATCTCCAATGCAGACTTGTCCAATATTTACATCTAACTTGTATATATCATCTTGCCCTATGTAACTTGTTTTCTGTTTCTCGAGATACGTAAGTTATCAGTTTAAGATATACTAATTCTAATGGAACGTGGGACAGTTACAGATTTAATTTAGAATCAATGTTTCTTTTAGTTTAAGATTGAAGCAAACAATGAAGTAAGATTACTTTGTATGGACGTGCAACAACGTCACTACTGACTTGTTATATTTGCATCTTAATTTTTTTATTAAAGCTATATTTGTTTAAGAGGTTTTAAAATGTAAGCTATTTAAAACCCTACAACTGTTCATGCTAATTTTTTCCAATGGCAAGTCATTTTGGTGTGTGTTGCAAGCATTTTTTCAAAAATTCACCAACTACAGTAATTATACCCCAAACCAAAAGTGTTTCATAGCTTTTTTGAAGAGAAATGTTCAAAGAATTTATATATGACACTAAAAAAATGATGGTGTTCAAAGTTATTAGTTCAAGAAATAAAAAACGTTCAATAACAGAAGAAAAAAGTTAAACTTTAGGCCTACATATAAAGTACAGATATCTGCATGAATCCTGGCACTTGACCTCGCTCTGGCGCGATGGGCCGGGGGTGTGGGGAAAGGATGTAAGTGGAGAAAAAAAGACATTTTCCCACACTGTTTTCTAATGTGACTCTTCCTTCAAACAAACTAGTGGATGTTTTCCTCATCCTTGAACAGAGATGTACCAGACACCGGATATTCAGTCAGATCTGAGTCTTACTTGTGGTTATTTGCTTTCGATTGTTGTTCGTGTTTTAAAGTTTTAAGTTAATATTAGTTCTACAGTTTTTTTTAATTAGTCAATATTAATTGCAGTACAGTGTTTTAGTGGTATGGCTACCGTTAAGTCCAAGGTTAGGGTAGAAGGGAAAGCTTATAGCAGTCAGAGTATAGAACTTATTAACAATGTATTATACATTTATGAAAATTGGAACTGGTTTATCTACCAGCTGGGAGTACTGATGTTTTTAGTCAGGTTAGTAGAGGTTTGCTCAAGTGCCAGCTTACGCTATCTGTAGTCAACGTTTTTTTGTAACTAATTTAAAAATTTACAAAAGTTTTGTAATTTAGTTTTAAATAGAAGTATATACAAATATATATCAATTTCAAATTCCTTTTTTTCAAAACACCAGTTTTTATATTCCTACTGCAAGACTGCTATTAAAACTAGGCCTAGTTTGAATAGTAAGTTATGAATATATGCTTTGCCCAAAAATGAAATATTATTATACCAAAGTTTAGAGAATAAATCATAGAATTGAACTGTATATTAGAAAATTCTAATTTTTAAAACTTATTTCACTTTGTTTTGCTTGTTCCACTAATTATACCAAACGAACAAATTTCTCACGGGCGAAATCTGATACATTTCCTGTCTCTGTCTGGATTATGGGAACACGCATAAGAGACTGTGGGAACTGCGCCCGTTCATTTCAACAAATGTCTGTATTTCCCAGGACTTAACGAATACAATCCAAACACTACATGTGATTTATTTGACTCCGAAATGAAGATTAGAGTTTTCTCTTCAAATCGATATGAATATCACTACACAAATATATCGAATTGTAATAGATTTATCAGTTTCAAAATGTGCTTTCTCATTGGTTGAAACCTGTCCAATTGCAAGGGCTTACAGAAAACTTAATATTTTCAAAACTATAAGAGTGACGAGTGATTGGAAGGCAGTTTTTGAAAGTTAAAATCTTGACGAATCCAACGGTCCTTTATATTATTTTCAAAACAATTCTGTTGAATGATATTGAGCCTTAGAGAAGTGACAAAGTTGAGTAATTTTTTTGAGCTTTCTCGAGCGGAATTTGCTGTTTAGAAACTACAATTTTAAAACAATGATGTAAATATACGAGTTAGAACAAATTTGTAAATACAAAAATTAAAGTTGAAATCATTTCCTTTCCAATGGTTTTTGTTTTATTGTGATTAGATGATTTTTAGTGGGTAAAATATTCAATACAAGTTGAGTTGTCAATTGAGTAGTTTGCCACTTACGTTGAGCGCTCTAACTGCTCAATTTGGGCAGTGAAACAGTTATAGGGTTTTAAATTTTGAAGGAACATGTTTATAAATATGGCAGCCATCTTGAATTAATTACCCTGTGTACTGATCAGTATTTTGGCAATGCTTGTACACTTTACTTTAGTAAGAACCAAGTTAATGTGTATTTACTTGCTTTATTTGTGTCTGTTTTAGCTCTATGAATGGAAAGGTAATCAAACTTTCTATACATTACAATCATTAAGTACATCTCCTAAAGTTGTGGATTTGAATAAAGTAATTACGTCTATTGCTTGTGGGCCTGCACACTCTTTGGCCTTAACCAAGGATGGACAGGTAACATTTCTAATGTCACAAATATGAGTGAAGAAAATATACAAACAATAATAAGTTTTCTTAAAACAGGTTATTAATTAAATTTGTACAAACTACAGTGACTTGCAGTCTACACTGTTATTCTGCCATTCTCTTGTAATTTTATATAACAAATTTGATTATTAGCTATTTTCCATACTGTAAATGTAGCTAGCGTAGTACACATGGTAATATAAATCCTTGTGTACAGTAATTGTCCTTTATAAATTCTAAATTTAAATATCTATTTGCCTTGCAAAAGAAATGAAATGTTTTGTATCTGAAGGTTACTTTGTTTAAAATTAGAAATACATAAAATCAATTACAAGAATATTTAATTTAATTTAATATAGATAGTACTTTGATTTACAACAAAATAATTGCACATTTACTAATTAATGTTGAATGGATTGTTCATTGTTGCATTAATATTGATTTGAAAGTTCAAATAGGTCTTTGGCATAGCTTAATTTATTGATTATTATTTCAGCACAAGCTCTTGAATTTAATGCATGTATTTATTTTAATTATATAATAAATTTGTTTAATATCTCGGGGTTGGTAATCGGCTGTTCATACCAAACTCATTTGTGACGCATTCGTGGTTTTAAGTTAAAGACATTTTAGTTAAGATTGACAAAGTTAGCATAACTCTTTAACTTGATGTTGTAAGAATTGTTCAAAGTTTTATATCTTATTAAAATTGCATTACTGTCACTGTTCACTGCATATAATTGTCACTGAATTTAATGCACTTTCCACTTTTAACACTTTGAAATCGGAGTAACATTTCGTCGACTATACTCTTCAAATGTCGGGATGCTATTCTTCAATCAGACACTCTTGGCTCGAAGTTGAATTAGTAGCTTTGGTTTCTACATCATCTTGGTTGGTCTGGCTACGTCACAGTTGTCTTGCGCTCCTATTGGTTGGATGTATGATGGGAGTCACTGTTGTCAAGAGTCTACTAAAGTTTTATAACATTTTCATTATTAATGCATTTTGTGTTGAACAATTATTTGATATGTACATTTTTGTTTGCTTACGCCAATTTGTCAGACGCCAAAATAGTATTTAGTTAAAGAATTTATTAATTACCGAAATCATGGAATAATTCTTTTTTGGTTTGAAGATTTTTGAAATGCTGGTTAATTTTTATCAGTACTTAATTCTTACATTGATTTTTAATAGTTTCATATTAACACCTTTGACATGAAATAATGGTGATTTACTGATTATTTAATTATGATAAACAGATTTCTATTGTAGTCCAGCGTCTATTGTTTAATTTTAATAAATACATTTGCATCATTTTGTGACTAGAACATCGCTAATTTGATATCTTTGGTACAGACACACACACACGCACACATTCTCTCACTCGCCACCTTATACCTGACCCTATTTAATGGCACTGAAAAATCCACTGTCTAGTTTAACCCTTTATAGAGTAAGGAAATTTATCTTGAAAGGCAAAATGCCGTTCCGGAATTGCACCAATAAAAAATGCTCAAAGATTTTACAAATTAATCCAGTTTTATTCATTTATATGTTTATAAATCAGCAAAAAAGTGTACAAAAACATGTTATGTGGCTTAGTAGTGTTGTTTGTGTGGTGAAAAACATGTTGTGATATAATACATGGTTAAAAGACATGCGACCGGACAGTGTAACATTTGTACTATAGCGGTGTCGGAGCATCTGCTTTTTGTCTCAGCTGTTATTGAGGTCAGCTGCAAGTCCAAAAGAACCAAAAAGAGGAAAAGCAGTACATTTGAATGTTCAGATTGCAATGTAGGACTTTGCATTTGCCTCTGTTTTAGAGGGTCCATACAAATAAGATTTTTTAAGCCTACTTGTAAAAAACTTATTTTTTCACAAAAGTTTAGATCAGCTGTAGTTTTCCTGTAAAGTGTATGAATACATTATCACTGCTGTTTTTTTTTTAATAATTTTTTAGGTGCAATACTTTTTTAAATATAGGGGAGAATGGGTCTTTGAGCAAATTTTTGGGAACATTAGAAATTACATTTTACAAATTTGTAAACAAGTATTATGTTATCCTGTAATAAAGCCCTTTTTAACAATACCCCACACATCATTATCATACATTTATTATAGGCCTATGTCAACTCGGACATTCTTTGATATTTAATAAAACAAAGGTATCAGTGTATTTATAGATTACATAAAACATGCTTTAGCAACAAGTAAAGTATACAATATGTTGCAGTTTTATTGTTAACTGTTTAAGTGGCATTAGTATTTTATGAGTCTATATTTTACTAAATTATATTTTAAGAAACAAAGAAATAAAATGAATACACTCCACATCTATTCCATTAATAAAGGTTGTATACATTTCTTTTCAAGGCACTATATTATGTAGTAAGTTATGTTTTGCTTGAATGGATTCATATTTTTGCAGGTTTACAGTTGGGGACTGAAGTACACCAGGGGACTGAAGTACACCAGGGGACTGAAGTACACCAATAGATTTGAGGATCAGCCATTGACCAAAATCTATTTTCCAGGAGAAACTGTTGCCAAGGTAATATTTTAAACAGTAATCCCGGTTTGTGCCAACTTACTTTGCATTTACAAAAGATACTTTCTAATACAGTCAAACTCAAATTATTGGAACATTTTTAATTGCAAATCATGGTTAAATTAAATTTTTCTGTTAGTCCGTTGACATTTTATAACACAATGTAACAAAAATTCGTAATTTAATTTTAATTTTGATAAATTGAAGTGAAATTTAATGTAAAATTTATGAAAATTGTAAATGTTAACAGGCTTGAGTGTTAGAGTTGATTGTGTCATTTGCTAGTTTACTGATTTATATTGAGATTAGATATAATCAAGTGATTTTATAATGGTTACTTGCCAACAAGTAGAAATATGACTGAAAGAAACTGTTTCATTGTTGATTTTTTAAGCTACAAAACTAAAATGTGTCGACAATTTCAGACGCAAATTGAAAATATGAAACTTCCCAACCTAAGGAAGTTAAGTAGGTGTTGGTTATTAAACCATTATCCTATTCTTGTAACCATTGTGGTGGAAGTTGTAAAAACAGGCTTATTATACAGTGGAGACTCGATAATCCGAAATGATTGGGACCAAGCCCTTTTCAGATTAAGTGAAATCATTCATAAAACAAACTTAAATTACATAATATCGTGGGATTGTATAAATATAGTATGTTTGATTATACAGTTTATTTTATAAGGTCTGTCTAAACATAACCAAATCTCAGGACAAAATTGCTGATAAGAGAATGAAACACTGTCTAGTACAGTACAGTAGCGTGGAAGTTGTTCTAAAAGTACATTACATTGCTCGACAGTTGGAGAGGTGCGGCCGGGTGGAGTTTTCGTTTGGTATAAGGTAAACCTGATTTTTAGATTTCCGATTCTATTCAGGTATTTCCATGAAATATGTACATTTCTTCAACCTAGCACATACCTTTTTCCATTGTCCACAGCGTCTGGAACTGTGTATGATACGTTAGTGAGAGTATTTTTTATTTGTTCTAATTTAGGGAAATAAGTAAAACAAAGTGAAATAAGTTTATAAAATAAGAATTTCAATTCTATGATAAATTCTCTACAATTTGTTATAATAATATTTAATTTTTGGGTAAAGCATATATTCAAAATAGGCCTAATTTTTTTAGCAGTCTTGTAGTAGAAACATAAAAACTGGTGTTTTCTCAACAAACCTTGAAATGAATATATTTTTTTATACACTTTTATTTAGAACTAAATTAAAAAACTGTTGTATTTTTTTTTAAATAACAAAAAATGTTTACAACTTTTTATGTAGGTGAAAAGGTTGATTTTGTTTTTCCGATACTGAAAATTAACTTTGAAAATTTTACAATAATAAATTTTTTAGTTGCATATATGAATTCTTTGTTTCTTTTTCTATAAAAAAGCTCTGGAACACTTTTGGATTGGAATAAAATCCTTGCAACGCCGCAAAACATCCAAATTTATTAACATGACCTCTGCTAGGGTTAAACACAAAAATGGAGATAGTATGTTCTAAAATGAGTCGATAGTGCCCAAAACAAAATCACAAGTTCTCGTTTCATGTAAATTTTATTTAAAAAATCCATATTTTTTAGGACCGTTCAATACAAATATTTAATTTTATATAGTTGTAGGCCTCTGTTTGGACAAAATCTTCCTAAAAGCCCTAGTATCACAGTAAAGTCACACGGTATTTTAATAGCACTGTCACTTTCACAGTGCACTAAAGTTGGTATGCATGGCTCTTAACTGGTAGCACAGGATCTTAGAAGGTTCATGCTAAGCAGTAAGTATAGTAAATAGATTATTCCAACTTGATTTGCATCTGTCACAAGTTTCACTCTTTGTTAGTTTTGGATTTATGTTGTAGGTTGCTTGTGGACGGTTACACAGTTTAATATTGACTCACAGTGGGAAGCTTTACACTTGGGGCTATAATGACTATGGTATGGGAGATAGTAGTACTCAGTCAGCAACACCTGTTGAAGTGGGACAGAGTATTGGCAGGTATGTCCAAGTAGTTTAATAAGGCTTATAGCTTAAGTAAATCAATTTGTTAAAATATCCTATACTTAATATCCTAGACATATATGCACAAGTTTTACTTTCAATTTCAACTTAAGCAATATTTTAAAAGTTGTATAGACTAAACCTAATTCTATCTTTAGATGACTTTATGAAACTTTGTTTATCATTACTTTTATGTATACTCAATAGAATTCACAAAACTCACGTTTGAATTCCTAGCTTTATTAAATTTATTATTGTAAAAACTGGGTTGTTTGTTCATTCAAATATTACAGCCTGTATAGTTATTAAATTCTTTATAAAATTGTATTAATTTCTCTACATGTATAAATATTATAATATTAAAATTTATGTTTAAATTTACTATGATTCTTATTTTGTAAAGCTCTCTGTTTTAAATAGTTGTATTAATATTGAACTTATTAATGATAACTAACTTTAAAAAGTACATATTGTATCCATATTACAATATAGGCATGTATTGTATCCTACTGTGCACATATTATATTTTTATAAAAATAATCTTTCTTATAAAAGAACAGAATTGTTTTATAAATAAGATAAAATCATAATATATTACATGGTCAAAGTGACTATATAAGCTCTGATACCCTCACCACTATGTTCCTGCCTACAAAGTCATGAAGGCACAGCTGTGTAGTCTGTAAAGTAACAGCCTGCGACCAATGACAGGTTAATATTTTTTCTCCTTAATGGTTTAGCCCTAGAAAGCAATCTGATAAAATGAATTTTCTTTAAATCAGTTGTCTGGCAATTACAAGTAATGTTTTAAACAAGAGAAGAAAGTACATCTGGCCTTGGGTTTAAATGCTGATGTTTGATACTATTTGGCTTAGACATTCTGTTAGTATTAAGTTCCAGTATAACTACTTAGAGTAATTAAAACTTCAGAAAGCTGACAGTTTGTGTTGCTATTTCTACCTCTAAGTTATACATTGTGAACTGTTGATTCTACTGGTGAACTTGTTCTTGTCTATGTATGCTGTAATAAGTCTAATTTGTTTTGTAATTTTAAGGTGTGTTGATGTCGCTGTGAATGGTTGGTGTACAAATGCTGCAGTTAGCCATACAGGAGCAATATATATGTGGGGAAGGGGAGGTTTGTACCAATACTATTTGTAATCTTATTTATATTATGTGTAGTGTTGTGCATAAAATATGTAACATTCAGTTCAGATATTTGTTCAAATTTCAATCTGGGTTTACATCTCCTGTAAATATCCTTTGTCATGCCAATGCTGTGGTGTCAGCTTGATACAACATTAACATGCCAGGTTATTTAATGCCAGGTATTTAATTTCACTTAATGTTTTAAGTTTGTTTTTTGATTGAATTTAATGCTTGCTGGTCAATGATTGAATCTTCTGTATTTAACAATTAGCTGAAATAAGTTGAAAAGTTCTGCAGAGAGTTTATTCCCAAAATATTACAATCTGCCTCATATCAGCTGAGAATTTAGCATTGCAGTAGTGCCTATTGTTTGTGTTTATATACCTGAGCAACTCTTGTGTACAAACAGCTGAAAACATTTACACTTCCCTGCCCACTGTTCAGTGGTGGATTACCCATTAGGCACATGCCTAGGGGCTGCAAGCTCTAAGAGGCTCATTGAATTTTGCAAAATACCCACGAATTTGTTCTGCCTGATCTGTCAACACTAACTGTACAGTAAGCGGGGAGCTCAGCAGCTCACAGATGTCAGACTTGGCTGTAAGATGATTACCAGTTGTAGGGTTAAAAGTACATTTTACCAATTAATGTCATAGCTTACATGTATACACAAATTTCATCAGCCCAGTTTTTCCTATTTTAGTTGATCTTAACTTAACATCCATCATGCAAGTTGTAGTGGGGGCTGCATATTACACATTTTGTGGTGTCATTCGAAATTTTATACATGTGTTTGTACTCTAACGGTCATATTTTAAGTCCAATTTGATCCAAATTTGTTACACATGTTGGTTGACTATGTCGCTCAGACGAGTTCGTTAGCCAAGAAAATCCAACAACCGGAAGCACATGTTTTGACTGGAAGTAATTACTTATTTAGATTTTTCATACTAGAATCAAACTTTTTAGAGTGTTATATAAAAACATATATGTAGGATATTATTCTGCACATTTTGTTTTTTCTTACACATTGTAGCTCGCTTGGTTTCCCCAAAATCGATTAAAATTTAAAATAACAAAAAATTGCCAGTTCAAATCCACGTTGGGTCTTATAATTTGAGACCTATGGACAAATTTGTATGCTGCGAGTGAAGTAGTCAATTACCTGAGACCACAAGATCGAGGTGCAAATTGTTGATAAAAAAAGGGGAGGCTTAGGTACAAAGAAATTCTACTAAAATATTTAAAACACATAGGCAACTATTCAGCACCTTCATGGGGAAACAAATTTCCCAAATTGTAGGTTGAAACATGGTCAAATTATTTTACATTTTGTTTGTTTCTTGTATTTTTTGTTTTTGTTTTCTTCTGAAGAAGTTTTGTAATATATTAAAGTTGTGCTCGGGCTTATGAGTGGTAGATATTGTGAAATCATCTTACATGGATAATGAAAGAAATCATTTATTGGGAGTTTCCTATGAGTTTTGTTCCTTGTTCCTGAAACTCTACCTAAATACCTTTGCACAGGATTATAGTAAATGTAATATCCTTTCGAATGATATAATTAACAAATTGTACTCGGGCTTATATACTCATCAAAGCCCTACCCAAAAACGATTAAACGTTATAACTCTGCCATTTTGAATCAAATTGAAAAACAATAAGAAAAATACATCTGAAGAATCCTACAAGAATTCATAAAAAAATCTGCAATTTTGAAGCATGTATACTACCACTTATCAATACGGGAATAAAACATATATATATATACATAAAATAATGAATTTTGGGTATTGTCTCCAAATGGTCTGAAACGTATAGAAACAAAGTCCTACCCTCCGCCGACAAGTTGGGTCGAGTGTAATATCTCTTATTTTCTTCAAAGATTTGGCTTAAAATGCAAATGAAGACAATTAGTTTACACGTATGCTTTGATGTATTAACAGTCAATTTGACTTAATAAACTGTTTCTAGAATCTGTATTTTCAGCCATGACACCCTCATTAAACAGCACTGCTGATCCTAGCCTCTGTTTGCTTCCTGTAGTCCTGCAAGTAAACTCTCAACAAGATAACAAACTCTCACTTTATATTTCATGACAATAATACTTTCCTAAACAAATTATTTACTCTAATAACTGGGCTTGTGTTATTTATATGTGAGAAGAGTTTTTATGCGATAGTCTGTTTTGTCATAAACAAATTCAAATAATTATTCTTATTATGATGAAAATGTATCAACATTACCTTCTTGTTATTGAAGTTTGTGTAAACATGGCAATTACAGTTAAACTCATTATTGTTTACATGAAGTTGTATCTGTTATAATTAATTCAATGATTGGTTTGTTTAGAGAATATTAAAAGTGTAAGAGTACCAACAGTTACTGAATGCATTGAAATGCAACAAGTGTTTGCCAACATTGGTGGGGCACAATATTCTTGGCCATGCAAAACTAAGACTTCAGCTTCAAGTAACATGGTAGTAGTAGAAGACTCATCTATTGCAGGGAAACTGAAAGCCAGTTTTAATGATGAGGTAAGTTATTCGTTTATTGAAGTGAAGCCATTATAACAAGATAATTATAAGCCATTATAAGAAGCCATAAATACAAGATGTTGGCTGTTGTCAGCCGGGTTTTCAAATAATAAAGCAATATTTCTGCAATCTGGGTTTTAACGTCATCAATTTTATTTATATTTAATTTAATGTAATTTAATAAGCAGTAATCATATCATAGATATTAGCTCTGGAAGAGGTCATGTTAATTCGCCCGGATTTTTTGCCATTTTGCAAGAATTTTTTATATCCCAATCCAAAAGTGTAAAATAATTTTTTTTACAGAATATGGTCCAAAAATATGTATGTAACAATTTTGTTTATATGTTGAAAAAACAAAATTTAGTTGATTAAGGACTGTTAGTAAATTTAGTACTCAAAACTCAATTTAAAATCTAATTTGTTTTCAATGTGTTCCCAACTGAAATAGTACAGTACTAAATGAATTCCAATTTATAACCATAACTTAAGAATGATTTGAAGTTTAACTGAATTTTCAGAATCAAATTTTAACAAATGAAGAAAAGACTTTACTTTTTAGATTCCTTTAAAAATTATTACAAAAATACAATAGAGGAGTGTTGAAATTTCGCATAACTTAATTTTGCTTATCTGCTTGCACTATAGGGTGTTGATGAGTAAATACGAAGCTGTAATTAATAGCATTGTTTTAAGTACAGGAAAGTATGTGCTTTTATTTTTGATAAATAGTTTTAATTGGAGTGAGTATATTGGAGAGCAGGAAGAGGGGCGGCAAAATATATCCTTGCCTCGGGTGAAAGGAGGACCAGTTCCAGCCCTGGCTGTTGTACTTAGTACACAATAACTTATTGCACCACAATTGTGTAATTCTACATGTATATAGTTTTTTGTTTTATTCTGCAATTTTATCAAGATTGTTTAACTAGTATTTGCTCACTTTTATTTCTTACACAATTTATACTATTAGGTAAAACCATCAATCTGTGTTTGTTATTCTTGAAATCCTTAGCACATTTACTGTCTCAGCCTGTTAAGAGTTGAAGTGTGCAAGCAATGCTACGGTGGGCAGGTATGACTAGAGGTTAATTTATGCTTATCTTTTTATTTTTTATGTTTTAAATCGTCAATGACCCTATATTGTAGTGATACAGTTTCTGTTTTCACCTTCTTCAAGATGCTCAATGATTTCCAGTTTTTGCTTGATCATAAGAGTCACATGTTTGAGCTTATTACTTGCACCACTATAACTTCTCAGTCTGTATTTTGATGGTTGGACACCCACAAGTACAACAACACAATTTCTATAGTTCTGTTTCCCATAACAAAGTTAAATAAAAACATATAAACATTTGAAGCCTAAGCAAACAGATTATTTAAAGTATAAACTGGATTACACTAAGTGTGCATAAAGTAAACTGAGGGCTTTGGTTTTGTTTCTATTTAAATACAGTCTCCATTGGTAGCTAGCATTGAGGTTGTATCTTTTAAAGTTAATGGCTTGGTATACAACTAAGCTTATGTTATGGTTGGACACCCAGAATTACACTACCACAGTTTCTGAAATAATTTAATATTTTGTTATAGTAAAGTTGAATAAATACATATGCACAAGTGAAACCTAAATACTTAAATTTCTTGTGAATCTTGATGATTGTTTGTAAAATGTATTAATCCTACAAATAAATTTGCAGCAGGATTGTAATGAAGCACAAATACATCATATAAAAGAAGATGTTGCTAATTTAAAAAAAGAAATTGCTAAATTTAATGAAGACAATGTTAAACTTAAAGAAGAAAATTATAAATTTCAAGAAGAAAATAATAAACTTAAAGATGAACTAAAACAAGTCAATGCTAACTTTAATGATGAACTAAAAGAAGGCAATGCTAAGCTTAAAAATGAACTGAAAGAAGAGATTGCTAAACTTAAAGATGAACTGAAAGAAGACAATTCTAAACTTAAAGATGAATTAAAAGAAGAGAATGCTAAACTAAAAGAAGACAATGCTAAACTTAGAGATGAACTGAAAGAAGACAATGCTAAACTTAAAGATGAACTAAAAGAAGACAATACTAAACTTAAAGATGAACTACAAGATCAATTTAAAAATCTGACTGCATTATTACTGGCACAACAAGTAAGTTAATTACATATAATTTATTCTTATTGTTTACATGGTGTTTATTTATAGATAAAGTGACAATAATAGTTTCTTTAATCAATGTGTTTTATATTTACATCAAAGTTTATTTAAGCACTTTACTGAGATATAAAAATATATTAATTCAAGGTGGGCAGAATCCAAATTTTAACCTCAAATTCAAAGTAAAATCTCTAATCTTAATAAAAATGTTCATGAAAAATGAGCTAATGCCTAGTTGCTGTATTTATATACTGTTTAATTGAGGATTTACATTTAATGTGGAATTAAATATAAAAGAAAATCTAATGGTAAAAATGAAATATTTAGATAGCCTACTTTTAAGGTCAATGTACAATAATTGACATATAGCGTAAATCCACAAAAGAAAACAATACTATAATTTGCAAAAATATTTTTTTTTATTTAAAGAAAACGACACCCAAACACTATTTCTATTAGTTTTATGAAATACCAGCGTTAATTTGTAATTTGAAACTCAATGTCAAAAGCCTATGAAAGAAATATGATTTATGATTTGAGAAAATTTTAATAATAACCTGTGTTAAATTATCCTAGGTGAATCCAAGACTGTTGTTAACTACATTTTCTAAATTTTTGCATTCCAATGATTTTTATAAACAAAAAATTTCAATAAATTGTTGCTTATTGTAGTACATGCGGTAGTCAATTTCTTTCATTTGAGTATATTATCAAACCTACATTGCTAACTTAAATTATTAATGCCAAATAAAATGATTTTTTGTGTAAGCATGGTTCCAAGTTAGCCTATATAGGCATAAATACTGTTGGAAATGTTGACCTAAATGGTTTCCCGAAGGCTTACCATATTATCCAAGGTGTGCTTGGTCCCAATTACCTTTAATAATCAAGGTTCTCCTGTAATATTGATATGGCGTTTTAGCATTAATTCAAAAGTATTTTTTTTTTACAGATAGCTTCGTAAATAATAAAATGAGCACAGATTTTAATATTTAATTTCATCTCTTTAGCTTAAAGTGAAGCAGTTGTGTGACTTTGTTGCTTTTTTGTTACTTCTTGTTTCAATAATCTATTGTGTTTCTGTGGAAAACAACATGGTGCAGTGGTTAGTATTATTGTCCAGTCTGATACAGTTGAAACCTCGAGCAGACAACAGGTACAAACATAGTTACTGGTGTTTGACTGGGCTGCTCTACTCTCTTTATTAGTCTAACTGGCATAGTGATGTTAAGAATAGAAAACCCTGTATAGTAATCTAAAATTACTATAAAATATATCTTTTAAAATGTCTTTTGTTTGAAAACAATATATATTACTCTTTTTTAATAACTTTAAAATAACTAATTGCTTTACTTGAATCAAGATTCTAAATAAGAAACAGAATATACATTTTATGTTTCATTTAATTATTATCAAGAAGTATACTTTATACATTTAAATAATTATAATAACATTAAGTTCTTAAAGTTTTTTGTTGAAATTGTTCAGTTACAAATATCTTATGTTTGCCATCGGGTTTGCTCAGTTAATGAAATTAACAAGTTCCGATTCATTATTTGCAATCATAATAATAATAAATCTATTTAACAAAATCTCGGGAAGGGTTTTGACCGTGTTTGGATAATCTTTATATCTCATACTCAGTCATGTTCGTAGTTGAAAGTAAAATTGAATTTGAATTGCATTAAAAGTTGGCTTCATTTTAAGAATGTTCAAAGTTCATTAATTTGATGAAATTGTTTATAGTATTGTCACTGATAAATTAGACAGACCACAATACAATACAATATTTATTATTCCTTTTAGACAAACTCACATTTGTATAAGGCAAGTCATATATATAATACATTGATAATAAAATAAATTTGTGAGTAAGCACTAAATCACAATTAATACACATAATATACAAGCCAATATTACATATATACAAAATGCAACTAAAATAATAAAGCATCCACATAAACAAACACAGTTATATACAATTGAATACCTAATAAAATAAAAAATTTTCAGCTTCTGAGATGTCCGAGATGTCAAATATAATAATTATTTTATTGCTCTGGCGGAACATTCTGCAAAATATGCATCGGCAATGTAAAGGAAAATAGATTCAATTATAGACTAAAAGACATCATACACCAATAGTATATAAATTATTGCTTCTTTCATAAAATATTAATCAGTTATTACCATTTAAATGTCTAACCTATGTGGGCTTTTACCTAGTATTTAATTTTAATTTTATTTATTTATGTTGGTTTCTTGACAAATATTATTTGTATCAAACAGGTCATATACACAAAATACAGAAAAATACACATAAAATTGTAACACTGACAGCCATGTAACAGAGATGTTATACGATGAAAGTAGATTTGTAATTTCCCATAATGTCTAAAGCATAGAGGTTTGGTCTAAATAAATAAAATGACGCAATATATATAATAATAAACATTTATAATTCTTTCATATATATAAATTCCTATATGACGCAAAATAGTTACAGTAGAATCATTTTTAATAAATAAAGAATAAGCAGACTGTAAATAGGTAAAATAAAAAAGCAGACTTAAAATATATAAATCGGTGAGAATATATAACGTGTATGAACTGTATAAGAAGTTATTTAAACAAGTGCGGTTGAAGTAAACGGTAAAGAAAGACAAATAAATGTTTGAATGAGGTTTGAATAATAAACAGTTTAACAATTGAAAACAGTTAAAAAACAAACACATGTACAAGAAGTCAGCGTATATAACAAGGCACGTCACAATATCAGCATATGTATCGAGATACAGGACTAATAAAAAAAACTCCATCTATGATGAGCGTTGAAACAATTCCAATACAGAAGGCTTGGTACTACTTGCCTACGTGCCAAACTGCACAGAAGCGAATAAAGTAGAACGTTTCAGAACGAAAAAACATGGCGATTGAACTGCGTGTGTTGTAAACGGCGAGTGCCGTGGAATTTAGTTAAAAATGTAGTTTTCTCATCAGTACAATGATGAATGTTGTATTAAAGTGAAGCAGAGGTACTTCGGAGTTGCGGTAGACGTAGAAAGTGAAATCCATCGTACAATTTTCATAATAAGTGAGTTTAAAAAATCTAGACATGTGATCGGACAAATGCGTTGACGAAGTGAAAATGTGTTAACTATATCAAGTGAATTCAGTGAAATCCTAGGTAAAAGTACAGAAACAACTGGTATCGTGAGTAAATATGGCCATTATTTTTAAGTTTAGAAGTCTGCATTTTTGAAATTTTACAATTTTTGAGAAATAACTTAACTTCAACTTTTTTCCTATTGCGTCATGCTTTTAGATAGGTTTAAGCCTAACTATAATTTGTAAAGATTGTATATAATTGATCTGTTTAATTCTTTGTAATGTTGATATATCTTGTTGTAAATAGTCATTTTTTAATTATGTCAGAGTAAACGTATAGTTGTCTTGCCATGATGTCTTGAATTTCTTTATTGAGCCACGCACATCCAACTAGCTTGTACTTTAGCAGCCAGGTACTCACCCCTGAGAAAGTTAAACTAATTCAATAAATATTTCACAGTAATTAATAATTATGGATAGACAGATGCTAACATAGCATAGATGAGGTTATATGTGGATTATTATAGGTTATGATCATCATTATTATTTTTTTATTATTATTTCTGAGTTGTAAGGTGGAGCTTAAGGTGATATTAAGATAATTCTATGTTGGAGTTAAGGAGATACATGATGTATGGTGATTTTTGTTTATGGAGGTAAGGCAGTAGGCCTAAGAGGTGATTTTTGTTTATGGAGGTAAGGCAGTAGGCCTAAGAGGTGTTTTTTGATGAGTTAAGGTATTTTATGAACAACGATTTCTGGTGTATTAAGGTGAATAAATAAAAGAAGTGAAGGAGAGGTGTTAATAATTGCTGAATAATCCACATATAACATTTATTTTAGTTTGAACAAATTTTTTTATTTTTACAAATTTTCCGAAACCCATTTTTTTTTAAACAGTTTATTATTTGTATATTTTTATATATATATTTTTTATTTCTGCAACGCTTAACGTTGCAGAATACAATTAACAAAAATCAGTTCAAAAAAGTAGAGAAAATATACAATATGTAGTTGAAAAGTGCATAAAGTGCCAGCGTCCACTCCGTGGACGAACCGTATTTATAATAATTTCACTAAATTTTACTTTGTCTTAACCAAACACAGTACATAAAAATTTTTTACATAAGAACCAATTTAAGAAACAGAGAAAAATTAACTTTAAAGAACAATTTAAAAAATAAATTGTAGTAATAAATACCTGGTTTTTGTTCCGTCATGTGAC
>JAGFPH010007162.1:41397-68719 GCA_018207615.1 Philaenus spumarius | reverse complement strand
TTATACGTAGTCTAATACGATTATACCTAGTCTTATACGATTATACCCAGTCTTATACGATTATACGTAGTCTTATATGATTATGCGTAATTTTATACGATTAAACGTAGTTTATACGATTATACGTAGTTTTATACGATTATACCTAGTCTTATACGATTATACCTAGTCACGATTATACGTAGTCTTATACGATTATACGTAGTCTAATACGATTATACCTAGTCTTATACGATTATTCGTAGTCTTATATGATTATGCGTAGTTGAATACGTTTAAACGTAGTTTATACGACTGTACGTAGTTTTATACGATTATACCTAGTCTTATACGATTATACGTAGTCTTATACGATTATACGTAGTCTTATACGATTATACCTAGTCTTATACGATTATACGTAGTTTTATATGATTATACCTAGTCTTATACGATTATACGTAGTTTTATACGATTAAACGTACTCTTATACGATTATACGTAGTCTTATACGATTATAGTCTTATACGTATTATACGTAGTTTTATATGATTATACGTAGTCTTAGTGTTAATATCTTACTAATCCACGTTTTGTAAAATGTACAAACATTTTTTATGTATTTTTTCCTTCTTAATTCATTACTTTTGCTTAGTATATTTACTATTTCTTTAGGTGTCAGTTATGTGTTTAGTTACTTTTCTTTAGTGCAAAGATTGTGAAAATGGCTAAACTTAATCTGTATTTATTTTCGTTTTCTTTTTCTCGTAATATCTATAATATTTATTTCCTACGAAAATACCTTGTTTTGGAGTCAGTTTCAGAGTTTAAGAAATATGTCCTCTGATCACCCTCATCCGCACAATTAATTACTGATAATAGTGCTGGTCAAAAAGACCTTTCAGTACAACCACTTAATTTACAGGCAACACAAACACAAAACGGTCGTAAATAGTTGCAAAAATAGTTTTCAAACACTGAGACTCCAAAGTGAATAGATTTTTAGGGTTTCGCAAAAGCATTCAAACGTAAAATGTTCAATGAGTGGACAAATAAACGATTCATGTAAACAGATCCTAACGTAAAATTGTGCGCTTTAATACCTTCGAAAGAACGGGGTAGAGAGATTAAAATCGGATTGCCCTTTTGCGCTGCCTATTGAAGCTGCCTCGACATAGGCCTGGGTAAAGGAAATTACGTCTTAGTATGCAGGAGGGTGCGTTTCAAACTGAAGACACTTTGATAACTGGCAGGATATTTGCTATCGATTTCAGAACGTCTTCGTTAGAAGATAAATTTCAAAAATAGTTGGTTGAAACCCTAAAAACATATGAACTTAATTCTGAAAATTCGCTCAACTCACGTCAGTGATTCAGCTGCGTGATCGAATTTCCATAGGCAAAATGAGCTATTGCAGTGACCCTTATGGTAAGACCCAAGGTCGGGAGTAGCAAATAAGCACCGATCATGGTCCCCAGAACACGTTTTGTGGTGTCATTAAAAATCATATATATATGTTATAACGTTAGACATATACAACGTACTTCTTTTACCGACACTCTTCTTCTTGTAGTTCCCTTTTTACCGCTAGGCGGCGACTCGCTACAGACATCGTTAGTTGTAACTTCGCCAGCCTTTATCTGAGACTCGATCAGCTGGTAACTCACGTGACCCTACTTTAGACCGATGCACGTTGGCTCTGTTAGACCTGCGATGACGGTCCGTTTTGTTAAAGTCGCCTTGTTCTTAATTTTATAATGACTTAGTCACGAGTTTAACGACTGAGCGATAGTAATTATCATGACATTATTTTAAGTCCTATTCTTCTGAATGCCCAGGTATGTGAAATTATGTTTGCCAAATTGAAATGTCTTTTGCTGTCATTCTATTTAAAGTTGGCTTTGTTATAAAACCTTATTTGTAAATTTGCTACTATGTAAGTTTAAGCCTACTTTAATTTTGTAAATAATTTGTCAAACTCTAAAAGTATAACTTAAATTTGTGTAATTCAATTTTCTTCTTTAAGAACTTTCCGTACAGCCTACAAATTAAATTTTATGTAACTGCCTATTTTCAAACTAAAGCCTAGCTTAAACAATTTATATAATTTTTGTACAAATTTAAAGCTGTGTAATCTTTAACAGATAAGGGACCTTTAAAAAGGCTATAATTTAAATAACTGTATCTCCGATATATTTTGAGTTTATAACCAAGGAACATTTTAAAGTTTTACCATGTGGTCCACAGACATGTAGAGACAGTTAAAGTAACATGACAAGTTAACTTTGGTTAAGTCTAGCATTAACAGTTAACATTTTTATTTTAAAATACCTGCTTGTCAGCTATTATCAAAAATATTATAAAGGCAAACTCTTAACCTAAAAAGCTTTTCACCATGCTTGGTTTTATAGCCTACTTTAATTCTAAAAAAGATGTTATTTTGTTTTAATGCAGTGTATTATTGGTGGAAGTACCACACCATGTTCTGGTCTTAATTGCAAGTACTACTCATATGTTCTGCTGCTAAAGGCAACTCCAACATGCAACTTTAATAATTATTTTCTGCGTCAGTGTTTTTCTTTAAAATAGCTATGGACCAAAATACAATATTTTCTAAAATCTGCAGTGAACTTTATAAGAAACTTTTTGAATAGGCTGTGTACTTTTTTTATGTTTTGTAACAAATGTATAAATCTTAATATATGTCTTTTATAATTAATAATACTTGGGAGGAGCAGCTATAGCAATTTTCGAACCTCAGTCCTTAAAGGACTCTATTAGAAATTATATATACTTTTTTTATAGAGAGACGTCTCACAATTTCATTTATTTTTTTTATTATTTAATTATACTTAGCTTTACAGTTGGCCAACGACATAGATGTTACTTATTAATAAATCCATGATACTATATGTCAAATTTTTGTAATTTTGTCTAAATTAATATTTTTGTATAAACTTTGTAATCATTATTAATGGGGAGGGTTTTTCATCTTTTAAATTTTTAGGGAGGGAACTTTTAAAATTAAACTTAAAATTGTAATCTAACCTTTTTCATTTTTTTTTGTATTTTAAGGGCATGTACATCTTCTATTTTATTTACTAAGGGCATATAAATTTTTTGATTTTGGTTAATAAACCTAAATTGAACCTAGTTTTTTGTTTATTGAGTTAACCTTAAGGTATAATAATGATTTGTAAGTGATCAGCTGAGACATTTCTGCAGTTTGGTGATTTTTGTTTTAAAGGTAAGTCTTTGAACATGTCCAGTCTATGTGGCCCAGTATAGCTTCCGATTCTTTTAATTCGTTTTTGTCTAAGACTGGTACAATGTATATATACGTATACATGTATATATGTGTTCGCACTCTAGCGGCCGCATTTTAAGTCCGATTGGTTAAAATTTTGTACACATGTTGGTTATCTACGTCGCTCGGACGAGTTCTTAGCCAAAAAAATCCAAGCACGGTTTTTGACCAGAAGTAACTATTTTTGGAGATTTCCCTACGAGAATGAATTTATTTTGTTTTTGAGTTTTTTCTACAAATATAAATGTAAGATGTTATTCTTGGTTCCCCAAAAATCGATCAAAACGTAAAATACCATAGAAGTACCCAGTTCAAAGCCATGTGGCGGACGCTACCGTGGGGTTGACGTGCGAAGCACGCAATGTTTTGTGTGTTGAAGATACTCCCAATATTCGGAATGGCGTGCGAAGCACGCAATGCATTCTGTATTGAAGATACGCCAATATGCGGAATGGCGTGCGAACCAATTTGCAGCTATTCAGCACCGTCGTGAATAGACCTATTTCCCAAACTGTTGGTTGAAACCCTAAAACATAGGCCTATAAGCTTAATTTTGGAAATTTGCTCAACTCACGTCAGCGGTTCAGCTGCGTGGTCGAATTATTCTAATTTGGCAATCGTTTTCGTGTTAAAATGATAAATGTTTGATAAGGACTTAAATGTACTATTCATTCATGTATAAATATGGTCAACTAGAACAAAATAACCGGGTATAATAAAGTAACCGTACTGAAGCGAGGTTGGTATTATTTTGTTAAAATAGAAATACGATTGCACACATACAAGTATGGACAAAGTCGTCCTGCAGGGGGTTCACTAACAAGATATGCTATATAATTGTGCCAGCTAAGGGCCACTTGCCACCGACCCTCCTCCCATCTGGCTCCTCTCTGCATCTCCTCAAATTAGTTCAGAGATTCCTTGAGCTCTATAATCGTATTATATTTCCATCTTCAATATCTACTGCCGTCTTGATTACTATTTTGATTGTATCAATGTTAAATTGACGTTTAACTACAACTTAAAGGAATGAACGAGTTTATACAAATATTAATAGTTATAGTAATTACCAGGTGCACTGGAAACTTTGTCTACGAGCATACCGGCCGAAAATACCTTCGAGGAAAACTATCAAACATTTTTGAATTTTTGACCCCTTAGGAGAAAACAATGTTAAATACGAAAGTTGCAAAGAATTTAATTTCCAATAGCCAAGGTTGTATTAGATTTTTTCTACTATTGATAAAGCTACAGCTGTTTAAAAGTCGTTAAACTAAAATAAAAAAAGTTTAAGAAAAACGCACCGGTTTGTGTTAAAACTCCTACACTGTACGACCTACAGAATGGCTCGGTGGAGTTAGGAATAATTAGGTACATGGTTAGGTTAATTATTTGTCAAATATAAAACGTCTAGAACACGGAAGTATGAAATTATGATTACGTCGTGATATACAGGGACTGTGAAAATGCCTGAAATTGGCAAAACACTCAACATGTAGGTTGTTTAAACAGGCGGAAGTTTGACTATATAAATTTGAACTCGACCTAGAACCGGGGCCAGTGTGTTGGTCGAGGAGGCCAAGGTGTTAAGGGTCTGCTCCAGTAAAAATAAAATTTATTTTTATCCCATAAGAGCAATGTTAAATTTCATACTATTTATTTCGTTTACTTTTTATCATAAAATTGTTTGCAAGATCTCATTTTAAGCACAGTCACAATACGCATCCTTCTTGCAATTTAATTTTTTTTAAATTTCTTTCATTTTTCAAGTAACTGACATTTTGTAAGTACAAAGTTTGATTTTTTTTCCTAACACAATAAAAAATGTATAATGAAAAATAATTTGCAAGCAGGATCCGAAATTTTATAAAGAATATTCAGTTTTTTTTTTCAACACGTAATTACAAAAGATAGACTTATAAAATGGTTTGAAATGAGGCAATGTCAAAGCGTTCAGCTGCAAGAAATTGCACTGCTTAGATAGGGATACAGTGATACCGGAAGTGCGTTTCCTGTTGCTTTCTCGTTTACTGGAGCAGACCCTTAAGGTAGCGGTTGGACCAGTACCAATAAAATTGCGAGACGACGAAGGTCGCCCGGTCTCCAAACAGCGATCAAGATCGGCCACTGGACAACGGTACATTCTTCGGGACACGAAGACATTCGGAAGACTTTGGGCGAAGTCTACAGGGGCTTCTGAGAACGGCAAATAGGGTGAGCGAACAAATTACATAGATATTCTATATAGTCACATTGGTGTCGCTTAGCAAAAGTTTAAGCCAGGGTTCATGCGAGGTAATAAAGAACTGATTTTCAGAGTGGTCTGTCTTTTGGTTAACGATCAATCAAGGTGTGTCAGTAGAAATAAGAAAGAAGAATAGAAATCTATAAGATACAATTATAAAGATAATTGTAAACAATAAGAAACAGTACTATCACTGAACCACATAGAGTATTAATTAGTCGTTGTAGTACAACCCAACCCGTAAAATTTCCAACCTTAACAGTGTAGCCATTTGAAAGAACTTGGTGATCTGAATCCAACGAGCATCTAAAATTGCGCCACCAGTCTACAGTTATAAGTAGAAACGTGCTCAAAGCGCACTAATGACGTCACAACTTTGGAACGAACGGGCTTTTTTCAATAATTGGAATTGGCTCCTAAACCTTTCCGATGAAATGATGCGTCTAATTGCTTGAACCCCAGCTGTGTTCACAGCCGTTCTCAGTTGATTCCGTCACAAACAGAGACGGTTTTATTGCATATTCCGGATTGGTCATAGGCAAGTTGACGCTTTGTTTATGCAGTAATCATTATTAATTTTCTATAAAACAATATAAAAATACATCGTGTAATTTATTTGTAAAGTGATCCGAGTTATTCTCTCAACAAGAACGTCCTGGAAATTGTAAATTTTGAATTATTTCATTCGTTACCATTATATAGTAATTAACTTTGGGGCATGTCAGCTTATCGAGTTTTTATGTCAGAATAAGGTCGTAACAACAAAAAGATAGCACGTTATGAGATTAATTAGCTATCTAAATCTATCTGTTGTGTTTAAATAACATGTGGTTCAATCACAAAGCTTTGTGAATCCTAAGATTCAATAATTGCTTTATCCCCGGTAAACATTTTACAGTGTAAAGGGCAAAAGTCAAAGTTGAACAGAAACTTGTGTACGTAAAATTACAAATATATATACTAACTAGGGGAGATCCCTGCGTGCTCCGCACGCCAACCAACAATGGTTAAAAGAAAAAGCAAGGCTCAGGTCTACACGTTAAAACCCTAACCTAAAAGCTAGAAATACAAAAATAATTGCTTCAAATTTTGAAAACAGCTGTTAATGGAAATATTGGAGCAAATAGCTAAAATATTATCTGTTATTTTATTCAATTGGTTGCTATGGTAATAAATGTAAATACTTGTGTTGGTTTATCATTCTAGGCCTAACCTAAGAATTTTTTCGGACTAAATTTGCAAATATTGAAATAAAAAAAGGGTTTTTATCGAAATGAATTATAGCCTGTGTTACTCAGGGATAGTGTAGCTTTTTATTAGTAAAACTATTTTTTCAATCGGTTCAGTCGTGCCAGAGATTACCCCCTACATACAAACAAACAAACAAAAAAACAAACTTTACCTCTTTATAATATTAGTATAGACAATAAAAATGTTATTGTATACAGACACATTATTTTTATAACTAGTTTACAGTTTTTGATTGCATGTATTCATTTAATTACCATTAAGCCAATTTGAAATAACTTTTATGAAACTGCTTTCAGACATCTTTCTATTTGTTAATGGTGATTTATATTGCTGACGTGTATATAGTACAACTATACTATTATAAGATTTACTCAATCTAGTATATAAGGAGTAACTAGATCGTTTACGTTAAGACCTAAGGTCGGGAGTGGTCAGTGAGCACCGATCATAGTCCCCAGAACACGTTTTACGATGCCATATATATGTAGGGGGTGTATATATGTATCGAACTATAACGCCCGCATTTTACGTCACAATCGGTTAACATTTGGTACACAAGTTCGTTGTTTAAGTCACTAGGACGAGTAAATGTTTTTCGTACCAGAATTAAAAGTATTTGGGATTTTATCTAAAATAATAAATGTAGGAGATAATGCTGCAAATTTTATTTTTTTACATGGCCCTATTGCTTGCCTAGTTTTAAAGTAGATCAGAACGTAAACTGCTGTACCATAAAATTGACCGGTTAAAATCCACGGGTCCAAACTGCAGTCAATAATCCGAGTCCAAGGTCGAGTTGCAAATTTGTCTGTGAGCGGAACGAAGGAGCTGGAGGCTGAGGTGCAAACAAATCTACTTATATAAAGCTAGACGGCAACACTGATTCATTGACATTAATTATTAGGCACTTCCCGTAATAGGATCCCCCTCAACCTTATACTTGAATTAAAGCTCTCGACGAGAAACGTTTGGGAAAATGCCAGAAGTTAACATTTTTTAATTTTGGAAGTACCTTTTGGGAGGGAAAGATTTTTTGATTTTTTAATTTTTTTCATTTTTTACTTTGAGCGCGTTTTGTAAGAAAACGGTAAGAGATAGCAAAAAATGTTAAATACAAAAGTTGTAGAAAATTTAATTTCAAACTAACGATTTTTCATCAGATTTAGGATCCAATCATCCATTTAGCCACTATTCATCCGAGAAGGGAAGCTCCGCCCAACGTTCTTAAAGCTAGACGATTTCACCGATTCACTGACATTAATTATTAGCCACTTCCCGTAATCGTACCCCCCTCGACCTCATACTTGAATTAAAGCTCTCGACGAGAAACTTTTGGGAAAATTGCCAGAATTTAACATTTTTTAATTTTGGAAGTACCTTTTGGGCGGGAAAGATTTTTTCGATTTTTTCAATTTTTTCATTTTCTCACTTTGAGCGTATTTAGTAAGAAAGCGGTAAGAGATAGCAAAAAATTTGAAGTACAATAGTTGTAGAAAATTTAATTTCAAAGAAGAGATTTTCCATCAGATTCAATATCCAATCATCCATTTAGCCACTATTCGTCCGAGAAGGGAGGCTCCGTCCTAAGTCCTTAAAGCTAGACGATTTCACCGATTCACTGACATTAATTATTAGGCACTTCCCGTAATCGTACCCCCTCGACCTCATACTTGAATTAAAGCTCTCAACGAGAAACTTCTGGGAAAATTGCCAGAATTTAACATTTTTTAATTTTGCAAGTACCTTTTGGGCGGGAAAGATTTTTTAGATTTTTTCAATTTTTTCATTTTCTCATTTTGAGCGTATTTAGTAAGAAAGCGGTAAGAGATAGCAAAAAATGTTAAATACAATAGTTGTAGAAAATTAAATTTCAAAGAAGAAGTTTTCTGTCAGATTCAAGATCTAATCATCCCTTTAGCCGCTATAACCCGAGAAGGAGCTCCGCCAAACAATCCATCAAATTTCCCATGTTAATCTTATGGAGATAATGTTTAATGAGTTTGAGAAAGCTGCCAAATAAAACAGCTGATTTGTGCTCGGTCACCTATGTACAAACGAGTCAAAGATAACCGAGATTCTTTAGCGAATTTTCCAACTGCGAGCGAAGCGAAGCAGCCATCTGAGGCCGAAGGCCGAGGCGGGGTTGGGATGCGAAGCGTCCAGGGGCAGAGCCTCTAGTTCTACTAATATATTTCATACACGCAGGCAGCTATTCAGCGCCTTCCTTAGAAGACCGATTTCCCCAATAGTCGGAAGAAACCCTAAAGCATATATAAGCTTAATTTTGGAAATTCACTCAACTCATGTCAGCGAATTATTCTGGTTTCGAATTAAATTTTTAATTAACATACAGAATTAAAATATCCAATTTTATTTTACTTTACCGCCCATGTTTGTGTAATTATTTTACTGTGACGATCTCTTCTGATCTGATGAAGCAGTTACGACGGCTCCAAGAAGTCACGAGACGGACGTAACTAAAGTAATTTATAATTCATAATACAAAAACTAAATTACAGTAAATTGACAAGACAGGTAAATTCATTATTTTAAGCATAATGTAGATTTCTGTATGAATTCGCCTATCTGATCATGCAGACCGGCAGGTCTGCGAAAAACCCCAAACCGAAAGACCAACGGCACTGCATATATTTCTCTGCACAACTTCCCTCTGATGTTGCGCATGCCGCCGATGCATTTTACACAGAAACTATAAGGATAATCAAAAAAGTACAAGAATAACTTACTTCGTGAATTTCGAAGCTCTTTAAAATGAGCTAAATTTCTAGGTTGCAAAACGACTGAGATAGACGAACTCAGTTTTTGAATAATTTGACAGAAAATGATTTTCCTGTTGTCTCCAAAATAGTAAAAACTACCCGGTCGATTTTGATGAAATTTGAAATAATAGTTCGTTATAGTGTTTCCTAGTACAAGTCGTCTCCAAATTTTGAATTTTTTTGGAGCCGGCCGGTAAATTTCATTTTCTGAGGGAGACAGTGGGGCGTGGGGAGTACAAGATTTCATTTTCTGACCGAGGTATTGAGGAGTGGGGACTAAACGATCTTCACACGGTAACTAGAACAAGACGGTATGTGTCACGCGCAGGTCGTTGGCGGCTATGACGTCACTGCCACCGAAGCGCCCGGCATCTCTACAGCGATTCGATTTCGCCAGGGACAAGCTTCTTAAAAACATCGCCCTACACGACTATTGGGTGAACGGAAAATATACAATCTTTCATGGGATTACATATACACTCTAGGTAATCTAGAGGTGCATTTTTTTATAGTAAAACCTTTTTTATCGACAGTAAATTCATAGTTATCTATATATATAAAAATGAATTGCTGTTCGTTAGTCTCGCTAAAACTCGAGAACGGCTGGACCGATTTGACTAATTTTGGTCTTAAAATGTTTGCAGTAGTTCATAGAAGGTTTATACGTAAAGAAAAATTTGAAGAGTTTCCCGAAAAAGTTTCAAATTTGGAAGAAACTCAACCGCCTTTACTGTATGAACTCAAAACCATAGCTTAAAAAACAGCTGTTCGTATAAAAAGCTTAGCAACACGTTATGTTTGTTTACAATCATTACCACAGCAACATTACTCAGCAAATTTATAATCACTTTAATACTCTTCAAAACTAACAGCTTTTTAAGGTTAGATTGAAAAACTATAAACAAACACAAGGAAAATCAACGAAAAATGCTTACAGAATTATAATTCAACTCAAACATTGGTTATTAAATACCTACCTATATAGGCCTACTTAGAGATATGCTGTTTAAAATATTGTTTATATAAAATATATCATAACTATGAATTTTTTAATACTTTTCAAAATATATTTTCGCTATCAATAATAATAATAACAAACAAATTATTTGACACCATGCATAACCATAAACATACACGATGTACCAATCTTACAAAAGAATAATTAAGGGAACGGAAACGATACTGGGCCACATAGATTGGTACTGTTCAAAACTTACCTTAGAATTTAAATATCACCAAAAGTAGGAATGTTTCAGCTTATCTCTTACAATACACAGGATACCTAGAGGTTAGCTCAATAAACCATAGAAATAAATATAATTTTTGGCTTTATTAACCAAACTAAAAAAGTTTACATGCCCTTAATACAAAAGGAAATTATTAATATGCCCTTAATACAAAAAAAGTTTGAGATTTTAAAAAGAAAACATATATATTTTATTAAATTGAATTTAAAAGCCCTCCCCAAAAATAAAAATCAAAAACCCTCCCTTTTAATAATAATTACAGAATTTATACAGAAAAAGATTAACAAGTTACAAAGTTTTAACATGAAATACCATGGATTTGTTTTAAGAATAAATATATATATATGTCGTTGGCCAACTCTAAAAGGTAATTATAAATAATTGAATAAATAGACAAAAATTAATTATGAGACGTCTCTCTATATATATAAAAAAAGGTATAAAATTTCTAATATGCAGCCCTTAGGGCTAAGGTCCGAAATGTGCTAGCTTGCTCCTCCCAATTATTAAATACTAACATATCCTAAATAGTACACACATACAAAATTACTTTTCAAAATACAGCCTATTTAACATTTAACACAAAAGAAAAAGAACAACTGCAGATCGTTCATATTTTAGATTAAATTCTGTCTTTAAATAAAGCACTGTAGATATATTTTATTGTTTTTTTTTTTAAGTTCTGTTGAAAGTAGCTGTGGTGCAGGTTATGTCATTGTATTTTATAATATTCCCTGGAGTTGAACCAGTATAACTGTATAACATAAATAACAATTCCTTTTTAGAAAACTTGCAGCTAATTTAAATAAGCATAAAATGATAGTTCTTTGAGTTGGCTGTTTTATTAAAATTTGTAGCACAAGGTGACAAATTGCTACTCAGATTGTAATGGTTAATACAACATGTGTAATGTTGCATAAGACTGTCTCTACATGTTAGCTAAGCCACATGGTAACATAAAAAAAAATGTTAACGTTTAGTTACATATCAGTAATATTATGCTTATAGCTTATTAAAAGTTTTCAATATTGGTTACACTGTAGAAAACTACACAGTTATAGTTAATTAATACAGAGCAGTTTAGGCCTGTTTTGTTGAAATATGTTTAGGCTTTAGTAATAACCAACATGGTATCGGCTTGATAGTTTTTGTAGGCTGTAAGATTTGCTTTTAAAATTTAGGCTGTAGTAAAAATGAAATACATAGGTTTCTCTATTAAATTGAACAAAATGAGTTAGGAAAGTTATTCATAAACCAAAAGTGGAAATGACCTTATTAAGTTTTACAAGTAAATATTTTATAATTATCAAGGTAAGCTAAAATATTCATACCTGGTATCCGGAAAGCAAAGGTTTAGAAGAAAGTCATGTTATTTAGCGACACAGCGTCGTTAAGTCGCGACTAAATTATTTAAAGTGTAACAACATAACTATGATTTTGCAGCGTCTTAAGGTTTTGTTCGTAACAGGCTATGGCCGACGCTTTTGTACATTCCTATGACCAAGCAAAATTTAACTGACTAGATAAAGAAACAGCTGATCGGTTGTCAGATTACAACGACCTCTGTTCAGTTATGCACGATAAGAAGTAATACCGTACAGAGTCGACGTCTGGCGGAGAAAAGGATAACTATTTGGGAAATGTCGGTAAGGATAAATGATAGCAAGGTTGTAACTGTCGATAAATGTAAAATTTATTAAAGAAAAAAAAATATAGGTGGCGCGAATGTCTAAAAACGTCACAACGAGTTTAAACATATTATATTGAAAACTAAACAAACAATCTGAATTAAACTAAATACCATTAAAATATCACATTCGTAGCTATATTTTGATATATAATTGCATATTTAAATACTAAACAATATCTTATACTAATTAGGCCTATACATTTAAAATTACAAACTCTATTTGAACCAGTTTGTTACATCCTAAATTAACGCGGATGTTACAAAGTGATTCAAATATCTTTTCTACGACCCCCAGCTAATTTAAACCCTCGCTAAGAAAGGGTTAAAAGAAATTCGAAATTTTAGGGCGGTTTTGGGGGGGGGGGGTCAAAGTTACTAAAAATCCCTATAAGAACGAATTGGAATGAAATTTGGTACGTAGCTTCCTTTTAGGCTGTAGGTGCTCGCAACATTGTCAATGAAATTAAGTGAAAGTCAAAATTAGTAAAAACTATAAATTAAAACGACACATTTGTGTAAAAATTACACATAACTAACCCAGCAAATCGTTGTTTGCGTAAATAGTTCGTGTAAGTCAATCTGCTTCTGCTAGGCGGGAAGCATGAGACGGTGGCAGTGACGTCATCTAAGCTCAGAGTTACTGCGCAGCTGTCTCGTGACACATACCGTGTAGTTCTAGTTACCGTGGATCTTCTCTTCATAACAGGAGTTTCCTCCGCCGGCGATATCAGTACTATTTTCTTACTGTATTTTTTTTTTTTGCTATACAGAGGTCAAGTTTTGTGACTATGCTCTGTTTTGTAGGGCATTGTAGATATCAGATTTTGTTTTATGGGTAGATTAAGGTCATTTCGTTTGGGGTTTTTAAACGAATTTTCTTTTTTGAAGGTTTTTTGGTAAGGATAAAATTTTCTGTAATTCTTGCAGCCTTTTCTTCCAGTAAAGCACTCAATAAGCAGAGATGATAGTAGTGAGTTTAAAATGAATACGTTTTACCACCATTTATGGCAATGTTGTAGCTATGTTACGAAGTGAGATGAGTGATATTATTCATTCATATTTCGATAATTTTATTAGAATGAGATTTTTATTGGTACGGTGCGACAAGCGATGAAATCAAATCGCATAGTTGCATTTTATAGAAAGCCGAATTAGACGAGTAAAACCGAGTTGGCACGAAGGTGTTAAATATAAGGGAATAAATTCGAGACGGTGCTAGTTTGGGTGGAACCAGCCGAGGTGTTACGAAGTGCCCCTACGTAATAAATTCTACGTTACAAGGAATTATAGAGCTGAGTTTTTACAGACAACATATCGATGGTGTCTAGCAAAAAGGGCCTAATCAACAAAATCTGTACATTCCTGAGTTTTCTTAGTTATTACATTTTTAAATTATACAGGATGGACCAGCTAAAGTGTGACAGTAGCTAACTTTTAAAATACGAATCGGACAAATATGTTTAAATAGAACATCTGCCCTTAATTTTTGATACCTTTTGGACTGTGTATACAAAATTTTCAAAATCCGCCATTTTGAACCCAAAATGGCGGCCAAGTTCATTTTTTTAAATGGAAACCCCCCATTTTTATGACGTTTTTGCATTTTATGGGCCATTTCAAAACTGTTTTGTTCTTTACATTTTTTTGATAAACCTTACGGTTCTCCTGTAAAATGAAGTCGAAGTTTCATTTTCTGACAGCTAATCACTCATAAAGGTTACAATAACCAACTTCTAAACCATGCTTCAGACAACAAACTTTTTTTATATCAAATTAGTACAATAAAATATCAAACCATCACTCTCCCATAAAATTTAATTAAAGCTTTCAAACGCAATTGAGCAATTTAGGACACATACTAAAATTAGTATTGTTAAAGTGGTTTGTACTTAAACGCCTTTGAAATAAAGCAGTCATGCTGGTTATCTTTTTACAACAATGCAACAGCTGTTTCCGGATTAATCTAGTTTATACCACAGTACTGTTAATAGTGGGTCTATCCATACTGATAAAAAAAGGGCTAAAACTGTAACGAATGAAGATAACTTCATTAATGTACTAGCATGTGTTAATGTACAACCTCAATCTAGCAGTCGGAAGATTTCTGCTAAAAGTGGCATTAGTAAAACTTCTGTTTTAAGAATTTTAAATGCTAAATTTCACGACTACCACATTTCACTGCTGCAAGACTTGCACGGCAATGACTTCAACAATCGGAAAGCTTTTCGCAACTGGGCACGTCAAAAACATCTGCAAGAGCCCTTGTTTTTCAACAGTGTATTGTTCTCCGACGAATCTACCTTTACCAACACAGGGCAAGTTAACCGCCATAACATGCATTATTGGGCCGAAGTTAATCCTCACTGGATGAGAGGTGTTCCCCATCAACATCCTTGGTCTCTGAATGTATGGTGTGGCATTATTGGTGATTGTGTAATTGGTCCGCAATTTTTTTGAAGGACATTTGAACGGCCCGATGTACTCTGACTTCTTGTTCAACATCTTACCTCAGCTTCTGGAGAACTTACCACTACATGTCAGAAACACCAAGTGGATGCAACATGACGGAGCCCCGGCGCACTTAGCTGTTTGCAGTAGGCTTATGATGGACCAACTCTATCCAGAAAAATGGATAGGACGAGGAGGACCTGTAAGCTGGCCAGCTCGCTCGCCAGATCTTACTGTGATGGATTTCTTCCTCTGGGGATTTCTTAAGGAACGAGTCATGGAAACTGCGTCCACAACAAGAGACAACATGAAAGAAAGAATCAGACAGGCCTGTTTGCTAGTAACACCACTGATGCTGCAAAGAGTTCGACAACATTTCCATGAAAGAATGATAAGTTGCATCGCAATGGAAGGACATCATTTCAAGCACTTCTTGTAAACTATTTTTTACATTTTTAGAGTAATTTTATGTCATTTAGCTTGAATGTACTCCTTGATAAAACAACTTTGATAAAGTATTGTAACATAAAAAGAGTATGTTTTATTTTTATTTAATTGTAGACCTAACTATTTTGAAATGTTTTATGCATGGTCCAAAAGGTGTCAACAATTAAGGCAAGTGCCCCAAAAAAGGTTTCTTGTCTGAAGCATAGTTTAGAAGTTGGTTATTGTAACCTTTATGAGTGATTAGCTGTAAGAAAATGAAACTTCGACTTCATTTTACAGGAGAACAGTTAGGTTTATCAAAAAATTTAAAGAACAAAAAAGTCTTAAAATTGCCCATAAAATCCAAAAACATTATAAAATGGGGGGTTTCCATTTAAAAAAATGAAGTTGGTCGCCATATTGGGTTCAAAATGGCCGATTTTGAAAATTTTGTATACACAGGCCAAAAGGTATCAAAAATTAAGGGCAGATGTTCTATTTAAACATTTTTGTCCGATTCGTATTTTAAAAGTTAGCTATTGTCACACTTTAGCTGGTCCACCCTGTATAAAATTTCGTATTCCTGGATATTTTTAGTAAATATATACATACATACATAAATACCTTAGTAAAATTATGCAAAACAGCCACAGCCGGAGACCAGATATCTAGTCGTATCGCGTCAGCTTGGAAGCTAGCCAACCACCATTTGCTTTACTTCCGCCCTCCTACCCTCAAAATACAGATATGATTAGATATTTGGTCTCCCTAGCCTAGATTCGAACCCAGCATCTTCTGATCAGGAAGACGCAACGTTATCCACTAGGCTAAGGCTTGATTAAAGAAAACTTATACAAATGCGCAATACTTCAGTTACTTTACTATCGGTATAAATATTACGTGTAAAGTAAAAGATAGTTTATCAGCATCATTTAGGAGCTGTTATAACAAGTTTGCTTGGTTGTTCTTAAGTTTGAATCTGTATAGTTTGTATTCGTGAGGGGTTTATGGTCGTGCCTGACATAGAATTTAAAATATTATTATAATAAATTTTGTTGGCTATATAGGCCAGTCGGTAAAGGTCAATTTAGACCAAAAGTACCAGTAATTTGCAATACGGCTGATTTTTTTTTTATAAGTACATTAAAGTATGTAGATTAACATAAAAAAAAGTTTACCAGTCTATCGATTTGCCAAAGTCGAAAAAAAATCGATTATAATATTTTTTCGATTATCCTTAATATTTCGAGCTGGGATGAAGATAGAGGAAAATAAAAAATACCATCGTGTAGGGGAGGTATTTTTCAACAAAAAAGGTCGTATGTATTTATTTCGTCCGAGCAATGGTTTGTCTGGAAAAAATTCGATAATGCAGGTATGTATTTTGCAGCAGGGGAAATCACTAAAAGGGGACATCTTATTCATATATGAAGCGTTTTCTCATTCTAAATTGGCCGAATTTTAATATATCGAATTGAAACTTGACATAGGAGTTAAAATATATATTTTAAACATTTATGCTGAGTCTCAGCTTGTTATCTTGAAAATTACCCGATCTAGAGCCACTTGACTTATTAATGGGTTTCTCGATTTTAGGAGTACCGGACCCACCAATTCATTTTAAACAGCTCCAGTTTAGAAAATTTTCAAAATATCAACCTGAAAGTTTTTTTACAAGTTAAATATATAGATTCAAACAAGATCAAGGAGTATGAACCTTTTTTATTATTTACTTTTGAAAGCACAAGTAACTTAAAAAAGTATAATTTTAGACCTTTTTAGATTTTTCATCAAAACGCTTGAGTTAATCGGCTGCAGATTAGTCAATTTTTTAAATATAGTTTTTAAAATAAGTGTAGCAAAAAACAATTGTGTTTTTAACTTCTGTACCAATTTTTAAATCGATATGTTCAAAAATGTCGAAAATGGAGTCGTTGAATCCAAAAGTGTTATAGTTAAAACGAGATAGGTAAAACAGAAGACCATTTTCAAGCGCCTCGTTTTTAAAAATAACATTAAAAAAATCGTTCATACTTATTAAGAATATTTATACTGGTGTACTCAAGCTCGAAATATTAAGGATAATCGAAAAAAAACAGATAATCGATTTTTTTTCGACTTTGGGAAATCGATAGACTCGTAAACTTTTTTTTATGTTAATCTATATACTTTAATGTACTTATAAAAAAAATTCAGCCGTATTGCAAATTACTGGTAGTTGTAACCTATACCGACTGGGCTAATACCCTTTTTGCTCGACACCATC
The DNA here is from genome assembly GCA_018207615.1 of Philaenus spumarius. Classification (NCBI taxonomy): domain Eukaryota; kingdom Metazoa; phylum Arthropoda; class Insecta; order Hemiptera; family Aphrophoridae; genus Philaenus; species Philaenus spumarius. Next base: position 51,080 of record JAGFPH010007162.1, on the reverse strand, counting down.
GATATCTTTGTGCGTGCTGAGCAATGTGGTGTCACCTGCATATAGAACTGAAATGCACGTGATGTCGCATTATTGTAAATAGTTTACAAATGTAAGCAAACAAAATGTGAAACTTCTTAGGCTGTAGAAACAGTTGATTTTACGCATTACTGTTTTTTGCTTGTAGGCCTAGGTAGATGTTTTTTAAAGAACGAAGTAATAAAAAGAATTGAAAACAATAAGCAAAGACTCAAAAATATAATAGCTGATTTCGTAGTTAGCTTCGATGCTTCAACAAAAACTAAATAAATATTAAAACGTTTTCAGCTAATGAATAATACTGGTGACCTATGCTACGTATTAACACAGTAAACGCGGTGCATGCGCGTAGAATGCCTATGACGTATTCGGCGGAGAGAATAGAAATGATTTACTTGCCTTAGTATGTCAGGGCTAATCTACATAACTAATTTATTAATATTTTTGCGTAATACATTTTTTTTAATAGCGAGTTATTCAAAAATCGTTTACTATCTTTCATTTATAATTAATTATTATTTTCATTCGCATTACAATATCTCTAATATAATTTGTTTATATGACTTAAAATACAGTATGTAAATAAAGTAGAATATAATATTTTTTTTCCAATAATTATTTAACTTAAATATCACGTGGAGAGTTTAAACAACAGGCCAATAAAACTGTAATTGGAAAGTGAGTAGGCCTACGCTTTCGTCATTTTGTATTGCTAATTTAACAAACGAAAAAACAAAGTAAATTATTAATTCTAAAACGAAACTACGCGTGCGCATTCGTTTTCAGTTCATCTATTTGCTACACTTAAGCTGTAGCTTTTTTTTTGTTTTTAAATGCGAAAAACCTAGGGGGTCATCTTAAGCTATAGCGCTAGCTGCTAAGTAATTATTGACAATTAAATTTAACAATGAGTTGAATATTTATTGTTCTGTGATTAAGTGGATAGTTCTTACCTTGAATCGATTTGATTTCATGTGTAAGTTATCATATTCAACTTCATGGATTTGCTTACCTAATCAGAAATAAAGAATATTTTAACGTGAAATTGTAAAACTCAAAACAATTATTCTAGTATAATATTTTATGGTGTAAATACAGAGGTACGATGAGGAAATGTTAAATAGAGGAATAATATTGTAATTTTATTGTGATATCTCTCAGACAATACCTTAAGGAGCATAATGTTCATTCCAGTCAAAATAAGTTAAAGAATTAATTATTATTCTAGTTTTTATAAAGAGTACCAGGAGACCGAGCTAAAGCTCGATTATAAGCAGGGCTATGATTTCAATAATAAATATTGGATTATTGAGTTTTGAGGTTAGGCCTATAACATTAAACAACTAAATAAAGGGTATATACAACATTAGGCTTACCTGTAATAAAAATACAGTTTAAAGGATTAACCATAATCTCAACGCTATGCCTCAGAAATAAGTCAGGCCTAAATTAAAGTTTAATATTTCAATATCGATTTAGGCCTAGGGCCTAGTTCGCTCACGTCAATAACTATTATTGCAAATTTCCGTGAACATCGTTTAGGTTAGGCCTATAACATTAAACAACTAAATAAAGGGTATGTTTATTTAGCAGAAGTATTCGTTGCCATGGTAACTATAAATAGATACAACATTAGGCTTACCTCTAAACAGTTTAAAAGAAAGCAGATGATTATTGTAATGGCATTGAAAACATTTGCATCAGCTGTGCTTTGTATTGTTTAAAATGGACAAATTTCACTTTTTAATTTAATAAAAAGACGTAGAAAACGAATTTTCCCAGACTGGTGACCATTTCCAATCGATTTCTCGTGGCCAAAAGCCCCATATAAAATCAAAAAATGAAAAATCCTTAGACGGAGATTCCAGATCCATTTAGCAGACAAACAATTATCTCTCGCTTTAGAAGATAAGATACTAAATGATCCCGCACAAAGGTTTTCATCGTTGGTTCTAAATACACAACCTTTAATTTAGGCGGCGATGATAACCACCCAGGTTTTTCGACTTAAACAAAATTTTTTTGAAGTTATACTTCTTTGCGCCCGTTAGACACTTTGGGATGGGATGTTGGTCGAGAAACCGCGTCACGCTGAAAAGTAAGAACAAATTTTTAAGAACTATCGATTAATCGACAGTAGGGTCACCGAATCCACAATATATACATACACTGATTCATTTCGACGACACTACTGTCTTGCAGCGCCATATATTGAAGATAAATATATTGAATAATATTGAAAAATGTCTTATATTTCATTTATATATCCTGTCTGTTTGTGTGCGTGAGTGGGTGTATGAGAATGGCCAAAGAAGTATAACTTCCACCGTGTGGTCCGACGCACACCCAATTTTTTTTTTTAAATCTGTTGACCCTAAAGGCCATCCATGTAACTTCCCGCTAAGTTTAATTACAACAAACACTATTTTTGGAAATTTTGAACTGCCATAACTTTTGAATGAATCAACCGATTTTTATGCGATTTGCGGCAATCGATGCAGTTTTTCAAGTCCATTGAAAGAATCGACAGCAAAAATTTTTCTGATGAAAAATTTCGGAGAAATTGAGATAAAACACTTTTTTTTATTTTCTTTCGTTCACGATATCTCACGAACGAATTAACCGATTTTGACCGGACTGGTAGCGGTCGACGTCGCTTTTCAAGGTTAAAAGCTGATTAGATTTTGGAATTGATCGGTAAAGTCGTTTAAAAGTTATTAAAAAAAAAACTGATTTGAAAAATTTTTATTTCTTAGTTTTTTCGAAATTTCTCAGAACCTACCGGTCCGAATTAGTTGAAATTTTCAGGAAATCTATGTTTGATGGAACTCTTTAGAACGCCGTTTGGTAGGATCCAATCGGTTAAGCCGTTCAAAAGTTATAAGCGGGTCACATACTTACATACACACACACACACACACACACACCCACACCCACACATACAGACAGGGTGACACCCTCTCGGGAGTGGTCAGGGAAGATTCCTAAGACCTCAAAACGTCGAGATCTGATGAATACTCGATTTTCGAAAAACGGGGTGAAACCAATAACTTCCCGATTTTAGAATTTTTTTTTTTAATTTTCTTAGCGGGAAGTTAAAAACAACTTTAATTTAGACAAGGTATTGTTGTTGAAATGTTAAAGCTAATGAGCTTTTAAAAATACCCACTGCTCTGTCCTCTAGCAAGACCTTCTCTATATCACCGTCAGTCCGCTATCAGCAGCCATTTTGAGATAAACGTAGTCTGGAGATCAGGTCTGATATAGAGACGGTCTAAACGTATCAACAGTAAATGTTTACCTGCAATCATAACCTCATAGTGATTTATGTATGCCAAGTAATGTAATCAGCGGCAACGTGGTCTATCACGAATGTAGGCAGATTATGCGATAAAAAAGGTTAATGTAGGAAACCCACAGTAAATAGACGGTATCTTCCATTTTGCGGTCAGTCCCATTTACCGGTCAAGTGTGGGGGTGAGGAGGCTCTAGGGGGGGGGGGGGAGGTTTTTCCATTTTGCGGTCAGGTTTCGATTCCTAGAATACCTGACTATTTTGAATGAATAGGTTCCATGCACATAGAGCAGCAACAGTTCTTGATTGTTTGCAGATGTCGAGTTTTAGACCTTCACGAGGACTTGTTGACGGAGCCACTTTTATATTAACAGACAGATTCTTCTTAAATCACAAATCCTACAATTATACTGTTATCGGCAACATACTGTGACTAAACAGTTTAGGTTAGTCCTCTAGTTTTTTTTAATTCTAATTATATCGAAACTTGAGTGTGCGTGACTGGAAAACTGCCATCGGCCTGGCTCGCCGCTCTGAGTCATCAACCTGGCTCACATGTTCTCAGGATTTTAGAAATATGTGACCGCAAAATGGAAAACTATTTTTGACCCACCCCTCCAGATTTTTGGGTTGACCTGTAAATGGACGATTTTACCCTTGACCGGTAAATGGACGACCGCAAAATGGACACAACCAAATAGACAACCATGTTCTAAAGATATTTTGTGCAGGTCTTTTCACTGTAAACATTTCTTAAGCTTACTATTTTAACATATATTGAACGGTTTAGGCAGGGTAAGGCGTACAAATATAAGCAAATCGTGGATTTTTCACTCACTACTTAGCCCGGTTTTGAAAATCATAATACAAACTAAATCTCATGTTACTTGGAAAGCAAGCACTTAAATAAATGTTTGATCAAAATTGGATGAGTTTGTACCTTAAATCGTAATAAAAAACATTGTTCGATCATGCAGCAGTACCGCTACGTGAATTTCCAAAATAAAGTTATTATGTTTTAGGGTTGCAATCAACTATTTGGGAAAATGGCCTGCGCGTAGTAGAATTTGTTTGTACCACCTCAGCCTCCCGTTGTTCACGCTATTATTCGTCCCGCTCGCAGCGGACACACACGCTTTACGAGTTTGCATTCCGTAAATCGGCGTCGGATCAAAAGCTTCGGATGGTAAAATCCCCACTTGCGGAATATAAATAAACGGTATCAGTTAACTGACACAAACTTTCTCCCAACTTACTGTAGTCAAAATAATATCGTTTTTAATCATTTTATTTACTACTTTTTAGAATAAAACAAAAAAATAATATTCTACCTACGTCAATCGTATAAAAAAATTATTGTTCCAGGCGGGATTCGATCGCGCGATCTTTGAATTACTGGCCGTGCTCGCTACCGTGGTGCTACCCCGTGCGGCCGCTGCCGCGATGCTAGATTGACAACACAAACTTGTTTATTTTAAAACATTTCCCCATAATTATAAAACGCCGAAGTTTTAATAAAAGCGGGTGGTGTCATTTTGTTTGGCATCTTAAGCACTATAAATACTGAAAATTTGATCAAAATCGTTAGAGCCGTTTTTGAGAAATTTGCATTTTTGTCGTTTTTTATGGGTTTTTAGGGGTAAATTACCCTTAAAAATTACAAATTCCAAAAACGCCTGGAGATATTAGGGTTTAGTACCTACATAACAAATGTCATGAAAATCGGACCAATAGTGTCCTCTCTGGTCGTGTATACATACAGAGACTGACAGACAGACACCACTCTAAAAACACTTTTTTGGATTCAGGGAGCACCAAAACAAAAAATTCCACTAAAAATATTTTTGGGTTCAGGGAGCAACAACACAGATAATTGCACTAAACAATTTTTTGGGGTTCTGGGAGCACTAAAACAGATAATTCAACTGAAAATTCAAATTCGAACATTTTTACGAAAACAATATTTTCTCCATATACTACGTATAGGGTTGAGAAAGTAAAAAAGAAGAAGCAAAACGTTCAGAATAATCTAATATATTTATTTATTCAGTTAAATCCCCAAAAAGTTAAATTTTACTACACAAATCTCAAAAAAGTTTTTCTTTCTGGTAAAAAACGTGCTTTCTGTTGTTGGGGGGTTTTTTTGCGCTCTCGTTTGAGTGACTATGAAAACCAACGTGTGTATCAAACCGGAGTGTACCAAGTTAGAGTCCAAACAAGTAAATACATATTACCTATATATAATTTTTAACGACACCTGAAACGTGTCCTAGGAAGCATGATCGATTCTACTAAAATTGACCACTCCTGAAATTTGGTCTCACTATAAGAGCCACTGCAATAACTCATCTTTCCTATGGAAATTCGCTGACATATTCGAATAATTTTTATTCGAATATTCGATTATTTTGTTTTAGTCGATTATTCGAATACTTTAGAATTATTCGAATAAACTAGCAAGTGAGTAGTGAATATTGGTTAAACTAGTTAGGCATATAGGTTATTCGAATAACTAAGCGATTGAATAGAAATGCTATGCCGTATACCGTTATTACCGTTACGTTTACTTTAGAATTATTCGAATAAACTAACACGTCGTGAATAGTGGATAGGGGTTAGGCATATAGGTTATACGAATAACTAAGCAATTGAATAGAAATGCTATGCCGTATGTCGTTCGTCGTTACGTGTTAGGAAGGCTCACGGCTCACATGCAATTATTCGATAGTTTGGTACAGGTACATATTCGATAAATTGGTAATATAATAATTTCGGATAAATGAAACCATTATTAAAACTAAAGGAAATCGATCACATGAAAGCAATACTAACTTTTTATCCGTGGGAAAAGTAAACAGGATGTTTGCAAATAGATTCCAGGAAAGGCAGGAAATCTACCGGCCTCCCTTTGGCCGGCCGCACACTACATCGAACGCGACACGACAAGACAAGACAGTTTATCTTTTGTTTTGTTCTGTTCTGTTTCGTTCTGTCGGATGCGCCTCATACACCGTCCGACACGACAAAACACGACGGCTTCCGACAACCTCTTAGTGCCAGATCGATTGTCTTACAGTGTAGTGTATTTCGTTTTGTATACTCAAATTTTTGAAATATTTAAATAAATAATAGGTAGTGAGAAATAATGGATCGTGGTGAAGAAGAAGAAGAAGAGACAGTTATACTGTTATGGAGTTTTTTACAGCTATTAGATTCTTAATAAACTTATTACTATCTTTTAGAGAATAAAATTATACAACTTTTCTGTATCTTGTAAATCTGTTGTAAAATTTACCGTTTTTGAGAACTAAGCTTTTAAAATTGAAAATAGCCGCTATGTTGTTTTTAATCTGAAAAATTGTGATAATGTGTTCATAGCTAAACATCATTGTCATAAAATAGCCTACTTATGCAAAATTTCAATTTCGTACAGGACATTCCGTATATTTATCATATTACATAAACCGGTAAATCACTATACAAGTTATATCTGCAAAAACATGAAAATACTCCCTCACTGAGGATGTTTTGGCTCTGCTGTGTATAGAATCAAATAAATAGTCCTATAGCCTTAATTTATAATAATTACATTGTTACACAAAAATGTACTAATGGAGTTATTTGTTATGAAACTTATTTATGAGAATGATTATATTACCTGGTACATTCAGTTCTTTTCCTATGTCAGTCCAAATTTTGGAGATAACATCGACGTTGTGATGTTCTTTTAATGTAGAGTTGAAAATTGCTGGGTTGTTTTGCACTAAAAATAACAGTTTATCAACATCTACGGCCGCAACTGCACTGTCATCTACACTCATTTTTCACTTGCTTAAAGTTCCTTAAAATGCTTAAATGTTAATGCACTAAAACAGTAGCCAAGCAACAAATTCGGCCGTAGATTACAGACGATGTAAAATGTTCCCACGTGCCCACGTGCTCTCTGAAGGATTGGAGCAGGATGTCACATGATCCAAAGCGCATGCGCACAACAGTTTTTCTGATATTGTTTGATCGCGTTTTGTCGTAAGACGAAATTTTCCGTACCTTCGCCAGACATGGATAAAACGTCTTAAGGCGTTTTATCGTCTTGTCGCGTTTTGTTCGATGTAGTATGCGCCAGCTCCATTTGAACTCATACTAATTGAGTAGTATAAGACGCCTTCCGTCAAAATGTCTTGTCGTGTCGTGTCGCGTTCGATGTAGTGTGCGGCCGGCCTTTGTCTGGCATATTCGCCGATTCCAAGAATGTCATACTGTACTTCTATTCAACTATTCGAATACTCTTACAAGGCAAGTAATCTGTGACTCATTCGTCTAGCTTTTATTCGAATAAAATTATTAGAATAATTATTCGATAGTTCTTTTTTATTCTAATCGATTATTCGATTAGTAAAAGTATTCGATTATCCCATCACTAGCACTGCTTCTGCAACCATAGCCGAATACAGTTATTAGCATTGAAACTGGTAGGGGATTTCTAACTAATGAGTTGCTATGGCAACTCACATAAAGCCTTCAGGTGCACTAAAGTTCTACAACAAGCCACCGGGGCGCTAGGTTTTGCCCGCCATAATGCCTTGATGTTCATATTTCATGTTTTGTTTAGTGAATAATGCAAGAAATTTTGAGGTTATGTGTTGTTAGTTTTGTTCTCGTATTTTGGCTAGCTGTGTTTGGGTGTTTACTTGTTTTAGATTGTGTTAATATATTTTAGTGTGTATGTCTTTAGTCTGGATTCCATTACAATAGTGCTTTTTACATTATTCTTCATAAGTTGTAGCAATTGAGTGGGCCTAGACAGAGAGTGTAGTGTGTAGTGTTGATTAGACGCCAATCAAAAGCTGTTAATATTATTTTCATAATTAATATTCGTGCCAATCGTGATTTGATTTTAGTTTTAATGATAGGCCACAACCTATTACCAAAATGTTTGAACCCATTATCCCAAATCTATTTTCAAACATCCTTACAATTCAAATAATAGTTTTTCAACAAAAAAGGATAGGCCAAGTTCCTAAATAGGATATGAGGCGAGTTCACAAATCCGATTATGTTAATGCTATGTTCAGGTTATGATTATTATAAAATAAACATTCTGTTAAGTTTACCCTTCTGAAGAACAGATGGATGGACTTTCTTTTTAAACGAGGTTAGTGATATTTAAATATACTAGCTGACCCGTGCGAATATTTCGCAAGTTCAGAGTAGGCCTACATTTACCTGATTTAACACGTTGATTTAATTCAGTTAATTAAGTTTATTTATTTACATTGGTTTATAAATAACAGTTTCCCTATACAATCTTACAGTGTAAACATTCTAACTAACAGCTGTCATGCTAGTTAAACAGATGGTTAATAGATGGCGCCTTTCATTAGGAACATACAAAGTATAATATAAACCTTTTTTAATCAATTTTTGTTATTAATACATGAATTTTAAGCTGTTTGTATATTTTTCCAGTGTAGCGGTTAAGGAAAGCTTTAATATGATGCCTCATTCATGTAATTTGATGATGTATTAAGGAAGTTATGGCGTACCGACAAAAAAATGGCCTTGAGAAATAATATATATGCGATAATGTGCCTGAATTCTATGTTTATTAATGTATGATTGAAGTTGTTATTTTCAGTTTATTTGCTATTTTATTGTAGTCTAGTATACCCTTAACTGAAAGCTAAACATTTTCTACTTGTTTCACTTGTACGGTACGTGATGGTAACCAAACCATATTAATGGATTTAAGTTAAAAATGTTCGTGTAATTAAGACAAAAACGTAAAATTCCACGTGTAATTCCTCATCTAAAATAATGTGTTAAATTGCGTTCATATTCTATACCCCAGACCCCCCAGAAGTTCTCTCCACATAATTGCAACCGCCAAGTTAATAACTCACCAGCCCCCACTGCCTTTTTGTGTTATTTAGTAGTTTGTAGAAAGTTATAAATAAAATCTTCCAAATAGTTACAAATAGTGTTGACTGAAACAAATTGTGTGCTGAGACCGCACGGGAGAAGTCCACACTTATATGGCGATATTGTGATGAATATAACATCTGTTTTGGAAATTATTTTGTGTTATTAAGCTGGACACCTGAATCAACTGTTTATGTGTCATTTTATTCAATTGGTTGCTATGGTAATGGATGTAAATACATTCGAGAAACATGTGTTTATTTACCAGTCTAGGCCTAACTTAAAATTTTTTAAAGACTAGGGGCTCTGCCCCTGGACGCTCCGCGTCCCAACCCCGCCTCGGCCTTCGGCCTCAAATGGCTGCTTCGCTTCGCTCGCAGTTGGAAAATTTTACCTAATCTAAAAAAAAACTGGTATTTGTGAAGAATTATAATAAAACTTGATTCTAATAA
>JAGFPH010007162.1:26586-41297 GCA_018207615.1 Philaenus spumarius | reverse complement strand
TCTCCAAACCTAACAAAAGCAGTACTGTAGTACTGTATACATGATTTCAATCAGCTATTTTTTCTTTCAGCCGCCATTTTGTTTCTAAGCACCAAATAGTTTTCATTTTCACATAGCACCTTTATTAGAAAGTGTGTAAATGTAGAGGAATGAGCATGAGCAAGCAATAGAAAATCAAAAGCGTATAACTCTTCTTGGGACACACTGTAGTATTTTCCCTCGCAAATCCCCTTTCTCTGCAAGTGATTGTATCATTAGTATAATCCAGTATCGAATGACGTGGCATTACCCAGAATCGTTTGTCGTGCCATTTATCATGCCTTGTCTTCAGAGCAAATTACAGAGTTTCTTAGGAGTATTATTCTTTTAGGAATAATTCCTAAAGACTCTTTCCTTGCAATTAGCCGAAGTCTGTCGTTTAGTAATTAGTTTCCTTTTTATAAATAAGTGGACTTTGTAACCGAAACAGGGTTGGTTTAATTGGTTGAATTATTATTTATAAATATTAAGTCAAATGAAAATGTTCATAGAAATAGCTATTATTTTTTTATAATAGCAAGCACATCATTCAATTATTTATGAAATCTCTACGTTCAGTCTAAAAGCTATGTCTCATCTCACATACACATCCCCATCCCATGTATAATATTTAATGGGTTATCCAACAATACGAACCAAAATGGTAATTTGTATAATTTTTGTTCCAACGGTTATGGTAAGAAATCCGTAGACCCTTGATGGATCGTTATTAGCGAATTTCCATAGGGAAATGGACCTATTGGATCGATTCTTATGGTAAAACCTAGGTAGGGAGAAGTCAATGAGTACCGATCATGGTCCCAGAACACTTTTGGGGTGTCATTAAAAATTGTATGTATATATGTGTTCCTACTCTAACGGTGACATTTTACGTCCAATTTCGTCCAAATTTAAGGCTCTTATTTACCTTGAAGAAAACTCCCGAAGTACAGTATGATTTCAATGCAAAAGGCCTGACTCAAGCCACAAAATCGTTGAAACATGTATTCGTAATACCGTGTTTCGGATTCTATTTATAAATTAATAATCTGGGAAACTACTTTAAGTTATAAAGAAGGCTTTATATTTTTTACGAGTTAGCTCAAAATATGGAAATTATTGCTTAAAACTCCCAAAAAATGCGTTAAAAATAATATATTTTTACTCATTTAAACTGTCGATTAAAAGGAGTAGCCGACGATTTCTTTCAATTATGAGATATAAGACAAAAGCACAAAGCCTTTAAGAACAATTTAAGATGTTTCACAACTTTTTAGGTTGAAAAACGGCGTCCGAAACACGGTAGTACGAAGTGCATATTTTTTCTGTTTTACGCAAGGTATAGAAGACCCTTAATACACACGTTGATTGTCTGAGTCGCTCCAAAAATATCCAACAACCATATAAAAACATGTATGTTTGACTGGAACTATATATTTTTATTTTAGTACTAGAATGAAATTTCTTTCAGGTTTTATCTAAATACATAAATATAGGAGATGATTCTGTACGTTTATTTTTTTACACGACTTTATTATCCCGTAAAATCGATCAAAACGTAAAAGTACCCGGTTCAAATCGACGTGGAGGATTGTACCAAAGACAAGCGAGTTCAAAACAGACCATAATCCTATGCCGCAAGGTAGAGGTGTGAAGCAGCTCGTGAGAAGGAGCTGTTGGCTGAGGTGCAAAACAAATACTACTAATTTATTTGTTCCACGGAGATTCAGCCCCTTCGTGGGTAAACCAATTTCCCAAATATTTTTTTAAAACCCTAAAAGATATCAATTTCATTTAGAAAATTCGCAAAAAGCAATTAACTGATATTATTAAATGTGCACCTTTATTTTTATATAAATATAATAATGAATATGAATAAAAAAATTTAACAAATAGGCCTACAGTTTTATAAAATCTTCTAAATCTAAATAATCCTTATAATAATATACATTTATCTAGTTACAAATCCCTCCAGCATAGATAAGTCCTACATTAATATTTCTTAATATTTATGCAAACATTTCTAAATGTTATAATCAATGTTCTGTTGTTGTTACAGGTGTGTATTTGCTGATTGGTTCTTAAGAAAAATCTCATGTAAGTTTATAAAATACTATATCAATATTTAATTTGTAACTTACGAGAATTCATATTACTGACAACAGGGTATTTCGCAAGTTCTCAAAAACTACTGATATTGTTTTAATGTTTGCTTTTTTTAAATTCACCAGATGGTAGTAGAGTAGTCGGCATTTCTCTCAACGTAAAATCTATTCCCCAAGATATGAATATGGTCAGCTGTTGGACAACAAAATGATGTCGATAAACTAATACAATGTAAATCAATATACAGTACATTTCACCGGCAACGAATGTATTCTGGTACTTCAAAATCAGATGTAACATTTTTGAGTTAAACGGGTACAAAACCAAACATACGAACTACTTAGCTTTGTTTTATAGGCAGGCGGCCTTGTAGCTGATTGGTTAGTGAGCAGTTCCGGTTCGAAGACAGCTTTTGTAGTAGGAATTGAATTCAAGTGTTTTTAATAATACAGTAATAACAATCTTTATTTTTTTGAGGCGAAGTCCACTTGGGTCCTCTCTTCCAATTAACCCGAACTACTAAATGCAAAGAGTTATTTTTGTTTGAATTAGTTTGTTTAAAAACTATAAAATAATTACAGTATTTCTAAAACATAATGTACAAAAACTGAAAACTAAAATTATACACTTTTATCTCCTAAGCCTAAGTAAAATAAAACTAAAAGTAAATTCGGCTACTATTTAAAATAAACGGTACCAGAAATTGGCACATACTTTCTCACAAACATATTTATATTATTAAACAGATTCACTGTGACTTCATAATTGTATTAAAGTAGGAGATACATTTAAGTAGAAGAGTAAGTAATAAATATTATTATTGTTAGCTAGAGAGAAAACTATTCGATCGATTTCGAACAAATTTGCACCAAACATGTCAATTAGGAATGACTAGATGGACGAAAACAGGTTTTGAAAAGCAACCCCCTTTTTGGGCGAAAAACTCCAAAAAACAGTTTTACTATTATTATTATTAGCTAAACGAGAATTTTTAGAAAGATGCGGTCTCTTTGCTTATGGTAGGGTACATTAAGGGCTACAATAAGCTAAATTTTATCAAAATCGTTAGAGCCGTTTTTTTTATAAAAAAATTATAACTGATTGTTTTGGCCAAAATGGAGGTTGTTTTTCAAAATTTGTCAAAACATTTTTTCGTGCATCTATACCGGCCTAATTGACAAGTTTGGTGCAAATTTGTTCGAAATCGATCGAATAGTTTTCTCTCTAGCTTTGTATACATACGGATTTTGAAAAACCACTTTTGTGGACTCAGGGAGTCCCAAAACGGATATTTCCACAAAAATCTCAACATCGATTTTTTGCGATCACTATGTTTTCTCTATACTATAGTAAATGACAACAACAGTACACTCTCAAACACACCGACATTAAAGACCATGCTTCAAAACACCCAAAAACCGCCCGAGTGCCATAAACTGCCCAAAACTGTCGCAGAACCGATAATCCAAAGCCTTCTTGAACTGAACACGATTGATGCGTTTCAAACTCTCCGGCAATGAATTCCAGAGCAAACATGCACAATCAAGTTTATCGCCTTAAAACAAAAATAAACTGTAACGTACTATGGATGTTTGCTTCCTTGTCAGAATACATTATACCAACACAGATTTTGACAAACAATGATTTTATGTTAAATGCTTTTGTCCTTTTTTTCTTTTCTAAAGTTTTTGTTGCAATTTTTGTTATTGAGGCAGCATTTTTGTTTATAAGTTATTTATTGATTAATATGTATGTATATTTTATCACTTTTTTAAATAGTATAGTTAGAAGGTAATTTTATCTTTGTATTTTATTGATCAATGGTAGATTATGTTTTGTTTATTGGGCTTCTTTTGTCAAATGTAATTCAAAGCAAAATTAATAAATTTCGTTAAAAAAATAAATAAATAAAAATAATATTCTAAACTCAAATAATAGCGAAGCATCAGTCCACTAGTCAACTCCTATAAAAGTGAGTGTACGTTCTTACGTACATACATACATACATACGTACATACGTGAGTAACATATTATAATATAACAGCTGATTTCACCCATCATCTGTAATACTTAAACAAACCCAGTTTAGATTATAGTTTGTGGTTATGTTTACAACTTCAGTCGTTGTCATTTCTCGTGAAGTTCATTTAAACAAAAATGAGTTATAGAACTAACGTATGCTATAATTAGTTGATGTTTTTTTCCAGTTCAGTATGCCTTCGAGACGACCCGCAAGTACTTGTGTGGAAAGCTATGTCACATTTTAATTATTTAACGACCCTTTAATGGTGAATATTACGTGTTTATACTTTTATGTGTTGTGTAGTGTTTTGTGTCACGTGATCATCGTCTGAAATGTTCGTCTTCGACAATGCCAGAGGTATGTGTCGAAACTAGTAAGACCCAGCAGCATTAGAGGGGAAATTAATAGGACCATTTGAAGGTTGGTAAATTAATTAAAAATTTCTATAATTACGTTTTAATATTTGCTTTAAGGTTATAAACTGTATATAAATACAATCTTTTATCATCAATATATTTGTTTAGGCCTATACAAATTTAAAGAAGAGATACCTATTCGTTTGACTCTGGAAATATTCGTACATATTTAAAATATTTACATATTACATATTAACATATTATATTAGGACAATTTTATAATCCTAATTATTATACACATTTACCGAGTTAAAAATCCCCGTCAGTATAGTTAGGTAGGCCTAGGATAAGTAGGCCCACAGAGAAGAATTTTTTCTTCTTCTCTATGGTAGACCTTAATGTTGTTTTTAAATGATGTATTTCTGATATGTATCTAATTAATTACTAGTTTGTTTATAAAAATATCTCATTAAAACTATCCACATCAGCCGACATCTAGGAGTAAACATAAATTTTTAAGAAAATTTACATTTTGAGTTTTCAGCCACTAAACGATTAGTTCGTGTACAATTATGTTGTTCTCGAAGATATTTTCTTAAAGATCTTTGTGGTTTTTGTAGAGCACTAAATCTGAAATTAGTCAGTGAATAAGAAAGCGGAGAGATTCATTACGGCTCTAGATTAAATCATTACGGTTGTTAAACATTACAGAGTGGGACGCGTTGTTTTGCTTTTTCTCCATCTTTAAGATTCTTCCAAAGATTTATTTATTTAGGTAACTGGGTAAAATTACTGTTTTACTAACGTTTTGTTTTTCAAGTTTTAACTTGCAGTATTTTACCGGTTCTGTTGACAGATTTCGGTTTAAGTTTAAAGTTTGAAAGCAAATACTTGAATGAATTTCACGCTGTCTGTTTACAATATTTTTATGAATAACAGGGTTTATACATTGGAGGGCCGGCCTTAGACAGGTTTGACCGGGCCCCGCAAAAAAAAGTGTAAGTTTTCCAGATGAATTATAAAGTATTAATAAACAGAGTGTTTAAAAACCCAACTGCTACTATAATTTATTTCTAATTTTATTTAATAGTTGAGTTTATAAATAATACTAATAAGCCCCTGTGAAAAATCACAAGCGTATTAATTAGATACACATCAGAAATACATCATTTATACAATATACTATTTAAAAACGACATACTTTATCTAGGCCTACCCACTATGCTGACGGGAATTTTTAACTCGTTAAACGTGTACAATTATAAGGATTATAAAACTGTAGGACTATTTGTTAAAATTTTGTATTTATATAAGTTAGTTCTAGTATTATATATTTAAAGGAAGATAAAAATATTATCTTTTAATTGCTTTTTATATTCATATTCATTGTTGATAGCCTTAGAACTACATATATTTTATATATATTATTTATTTTCTGTCAAATGTAGTCTGTATTTGTACTTTACCTTTTACGTGGCTACATGTTTCACTGCCACAGGCAGCATCATCAGACCAACTATCTATGTCCACTCAAACACTTATATATACACAACACTTACGGTAACACATATTTTCGTACATTTTTCGTACACGTAACATAAATAAATAAAATTGTTTAACATTGCTACACTTGAGAGGTACCTCATTCTGGTGTACTTCCTGCAAGACTAAAATTAATTGCTTTTTATTTCATATTGATAGATCAAATGATTTAGAAGTTGTTAATATTATACTGAAGAAATTAATAATCGAATATGTTTACATGTTATAGGCCTACGAAGATGTATGAATGTTTCCGAAGTTAAACGAATGTGTATCTCTTCTTTAAATTTGTGTAATATAATATTTTGGTGATAAAAGGTTGTATTTATATACAGTTTATAACCTCAAAGCAAATATTATAACGTATTATAACATACATTAGTTCCATAACTCATATTTAAAATATAAACTTCATAAGAAATGATAATGATTGAAGTTGTAAACATAACCTTAATACACTGGGTTTGTTTAAGTATTACAGATGATGGGTGAAATCAACTGTTAGGTCTATATTATAATTATGTTATTCACGACTCGTATATGTTACGGACGTACACTCGCTTTTATACGACTTAATATCACGTTTTCTCTTGTTATCTACCTTTCATACTTCGTTTACGTGATGTAGGGTATAGGCTAGTTCTAATTACAGTGGTTAGGAGGGGAAGTAGTAAAAGTTTGCACCGGGTCCCACACATGCTAAGGTCGGCCCTGATACGGATACACCAATGAATACAGAAACTATAGTTTCTGTATTCATTGGATACACTTTCAGAACATGTTCTACTAGTGCAATCAAATAAAACTGTCGATATAAACATAGGTTCGGAAATGCATAGTTTTCCAGTTATCCAACATATTTTTTAAATAATATACTTCGTGTCTTTGGATGTAGGAAATATATTCTCAAATTTTCGATACATATTTGCACATCTTTTATCCGTGTACACAAAAACAAAACCTTCTTTCGTATATTTTTAAATTGGCGGCCATTTAAAATGTTTAATGTAGACTATCTCGAAAACCGCTAACTTTACAAAACAATTTGAAGACACAAAAAATTATCTTTTTTAATGACAAAAATAACGGTTTTACTTTATATCTGTAAGATAACCGGACCGAGTTATTTGCTAAAAACTAAGAATGTTGTATCTTGGTCCGTGAGGAACTTAATTTTCACTAGCAAAACATGTTCTGAAATTTTCTCCGTTTCTTCCTAAATAACCATGTAAATCAGGGAGTTGTATAGAATCACATATATTATTTCTCAAGGCCATTTTTTTGTCGGTACGCCATAACTTCCTTAATACATCATCAAATTACATGAATGAGGCATCATTTTAAAGCTTTCCTCAACCGCTACAACGGAAAAATATACAAAATACAATTACACGAAAAAATAATAATAATAAAGAATTCGAAAGTAACAGTGATGTAAGATCAAGTAAGTTGTAGGGATATTTTCCTAGCGTTGGCAACTCTGATGATAACAATACCCAGCTGGAGAGCTGCCGTTACTCCACTACATTGCTATTTTTAATTAATTGTAAGCGTGGTTATAAACAGCATTGTGGATACACCTATTTGTTGTTGTTTACCTTCTGCAAGTTGGTAACGCACTATACGATACTAAATATACAGTGTGTACTTTAATTAAGTGGTATTTAAGTAGGCCTAAGTTAGAATGCGAATGTTTCGCACGGGTCAGCTAGTTTATATAATACTATTTAGTAAAACAACATAATTATTTTATTAGTAAATGTTTCGTTAACTTTATTTTTATATCAATTAAATATTTTTATTTAAATTTAGAATTTTGATACTAAAAAAAATAGATTTGAAAGACTTCTTCGACTCTACTTTTCATCTTATGAAATTAACTAATTGTGATGTGAATCAATAACATGATCGTAATGAAAATATAATAATGTAATTAATGTTGTTCCTTTCTTCTTCATCTAGAGATTAACATGCTTAGGTAATAGGATCCTTTCATATTAAGTGATTAGTTAAGCAGTTTCAAGTTTTAACGTACCGTATTTTATTAGTTCTGTTGAGAGATTTCTGTTGAATTTTGAAAGTGAAAAACGTAAACGAATTTCACATTATCTGTTTATATTAATTTTACATGCTTTTCTTTCCGCCTCGCCTCGGGCTGCTCCGTATAGCACATCGCGTTACGACTGCGTTCTCGCATACGTATATTAACCAAAAAATTAACCCTCAGATAGGGGGGGGGGGGAGTGGCTGTGAGTACCAAACATTTTCGGAAAAATCCAATTTATGACTATAACTCTTGCGAAAACACCACACCCCATGCTTTTTGGATGTGTTTATTTTGTGAAAAGTAAAAAGATTGCAAGCTGTCCTCAGATTCGCTGAGGAAGAATTGATTTTATCTGTGGGTTATTTTTTAGTTCGAGTATATTTATGTTATTCATGGATAGGAAAGCATGTTTGAAAAAAGTTTTCATAAATTTTATTAATCAATACAAATGGTTTATAAACATATACATTCGGATGTTTGCTTGGATTTCAATAATTTAGAATTTTGTCTAGTGATAAAAGAATGATTTTTTATTTTATTAGTGAATTTTTCGTTTACTTTATTTTCATTCCAATTAAATATTTTGCTTCCAATTTTGACTTTAATGGCAAACCCCCTAGCAATATTTACGAGTGTACCAAATTTATGCACACGGCAGCGAAAGTGTTTTTAATAACATTAAATTTGTAAGACTTTCTCCACTCTACATTTCATCTTACAAATAAAACTATTTTAATCATGAAATTTACTAATTGACCGAGCATAAGCGAGGTCTCCGTTTTAACTCGACCGTTCGGCATTTCGTCTGTGTGTCTGTCTCACAATTACGGCCAAACGCCTTGACCGATTTTGATGATTTTTTGCATGAAAGTTCCTTATTCCTAGGCCGAGCCATTTATATATAACGTTTTTTCTATTTTTCATTTTTAACCCCTTAAATAATAAAAATTGGCGGCCGGACCGTTTCTCTCAGTGTAAGCTTTTTTCCAAAGCCAGTTTGTGGCTTAACCGTAAGTCGAATTTAAAAACTAATAACATTTTGCTAAAAGCAAATTAAATTTTAAACAAAATTGTATTCTTGATTTTTTTCCGTATCTCTAACGGTAAGCTCACAAAATGGCCGTAAACTTCGAATTTGTTAAAAATCGTCCAAATTTTTGTATTTCAACCATGTTTTTATACGTTTATTCTAAACCAATTCAAACGTGTTCCATAGATTTTTTGTAGATAAAGGTTTAAAGAATTCATACATGCCAGTAAAAAAAATTATTGAAGTAAAATTAAGAAAGTTATTAGCTCAAGAAACAATCACGTTCAGTAACGAAAGGAAAATGTTTAACTTTAGGCCTACATAAAAAGTAGTAAAAATTATTGTAATTTTTTTCATAAATGTAAAAAAGTTTCGTAATTTAGTTCTAAATAGAATTGTATAAAAATATTTATCAATTTCAAATTTATTATTTTGAAAACACCAGTTTTTATGTTCCTACTACAAGTCTGCTAACAAAACTAGGCCTGTTTTGAATAGTAATTCAGGAATATATCATTTGCCCAAAAATGACATATTATTATAAGAAAGTGTAGAGGACAAATCAAAGAATTGAACTGCATACGTGTAAATTATCATTGTAAATTTCATAAAAGTATTTGACTTAGCTTTACTTGAATTACAAAATGAGATGAAACAAATGAAACCGCGCGGCGATAAAGGACATACAAAAAATGACCGTAGGACACCATGGGAAGTGTTGGTACATGGGTTGAGATCACTATCACGACGTTTTAACATCGTTTGTTTTCATTATTTCTAATATTGAAATATGATATGGAACTTAAGTTAACTTATGATACATTGTTAAATTTGAGTTATTTAAGTATGTAAATATTTAATTGTATGTTGTCCCTCTATAACGGGATATTTTTAGCTATCTTACGCATTATTAACCTAAATAAAGCACAATGCCCCTAAAAGAAAATCTTTAGCAGTTAAAGCTCAAGAAAAGAAATAAAAACGAGAACTAGAAATCCCGGAATCGCGGGAATTGTAAATAATGTTTCACTGGCTAAACCTTGTGCTTACTTCCTTACTGACACACTATTTTTAACCTAAGCTCAAAACCACATTTGTTATTT
Organism: Philaenus spumarius; assembly: GCA_018207615.1. NCBI lineage: Eukaryota > Metazoa > Arthropoda > Insecta > Hemiptera > Aphrophoridae > Philaenus > Philaenus spumarius. The sequence continues at coordinate 31,072 of JAGFPH010007162.1, read as the reverse complement.
CAACGAGTTAGGTCTACTGTTCACAGAACTACTAGTTATAAACAAGTTGCAAGACCGTAATGAAAATTGAAGGATGAACGCTTCCATTTTTAATTTGTATGATTTATACTGTGCTAATGTTTAAGTACTGTATAACTCAATGCAGTGAACGAGACGAAGAAAACGGATCATTCAATCAAGTTAACAATATCCAAAAAATCGTTCAGTCACATGCCCATTATTAGTATCCACTTTCCATCACTAATATAAGGTTCGATAGACATAACCAAACCTTTTCAAAATTGCAACATGTTTTACTAATCCGGTAAGGGTTTTACTAGAGAAAATGTTATTGTAAACCGGATAGGATACGTAAATGAGAGGTTGTGGAACTATTATTGTTGTACAAGTTGTCTAATCTGCTTTTTCAATTCTCACTTCTAGATAATAAATACTTCTTCCATACTTCTTACTATACTAATAAATATTGGATAAAATTAGTAAAAATGTCCAATATTTCTCACGTGTCTTTAAGAAAGATTGATGATAGAATCACGTGTTTGTTTATAATATCTTTGATTTACTTTGTCCAAAGACAAATTAAGAGCAATTGTTTTAGTTGCCGCAATTAAACCTATGATACACTATATTTTCATCAAAATTACATTCTTTCCGTAGCTCAAACACCATTACAATACAGGACAATTTTTATCAAACCAGTCCCTTAAAACCTGGTTGGATCTTCTTGCATTTGGTTTTGTATGTATACTCGAATATGTTAGAACATTATCACGAGCGAAAACCGTGCGTCTGCGATAAAATTTAGCTACACATAATCTATACATTATACAGAGTGATACAAAAGTTTCGCAACCCTTTCCCAATTTTCAACCTGTTACACGTATTAACTCCAAAGTAACACGTAATAATTTCAGGAAGTTATAGAGGGGGAATCCGGAATCCGAAAGACACAATTTTCAAGTCACAGGAGTGTACCAGTTTCATGGAAGAACATTTTTTAAAGTATTTACAATATTTCTAAAAACAACTTCAACAATTCGTAGGATACCTTTGGTAATGTTACGAATATGGGGAATTATTTTCAGGTATTACCTTCTGTGACTAAACTAAAGTTGCAAGCTTACCGAGAGCCACGTTGAAAAATTGTAAAGGATAGGAAATATGTGTAAATAGCGCTTGTGTGATCCTTATGTCAATGTTCCGACAGATTGTGTACTGTCGAAACAACAGTGATACCGATCGAGAGAAAACCGACCGCTTCATTACCTTTTCATTTCCTCTCTTTTTCAGGAAATGAACTACACGAATTGTTATTCCACAGTAAAATTGTTATATTTGCTAATAATGTTGATCGTTAATAGTATTGATTTCACAATACAAGTGATTTCAAAAGAATCAACTCCTATAAAAGCGAGCGTACATATTTACGTGAATAACAATATAATATAACAGCTATTTCACCCATCGTCTGTAATTCTTAAACAAAACCTAGCGTAGATTTTATTTTTTTGGTTATGTTTACAACTTCAATCAATAAAGTCTTGTGAAGTTGATTTTTTTAAACTAATGTAGGCTATTATAATAAGTTATAAGATTTGCTTTCAAGTTATAAAATGAATATAAATGAAACCTTTTATTATCAATATATTCATTTATGCAAATTTAAAGAAGAGATACTATTAACTTCGGAAACGTTCGTACATCTTCGTAAAACATATACACATATTCAATTATTAATTTCTTCGTTGTAATATTAATAACTTCTAAACCAAACTTCTATGTGGTTGTTTCCCTTGTCAATTTTTAAATATTGATAAAATAAGTTGACAATTCGCACGGTGTTTTTAAAGCATAAAATAATATAAAATACGTTTTCGAGCCACACAGTTCAAAATGGCGGCCGTTTAAAATATTTGTCGTTGGATATCTTGAGAACCATTAACTTAACAAACAAATAACAAAAGCCAAAAATATTGTGATTCACGGACTTTGGAAGTTTCACTAAACTGGAAGATATTAACCAACTTTGCAGGTAGTCGGCTAGTCGTCGACCAAGTTTAACCGTAATTATAAATTTAAGAGATGCACATGACTCACCGAACAGTTGCGGGGTGAAATTAGCCGGACAATGTAATACTTTCGTTTGAGTATAAGTTACTAGTCACTCGATCACCAACTCCCGCGGCGACTCGTGGGGAAGAAAATGAAAACAGATTACAGTATTGTATAACCCGACATTTTCACTGAAAATGCTTAAGACAGTGGCACTTGGATCGGTACGGAAGAGGTGGTGCTGTATACTAGAACCCACGGATACTTACACGGTAGGGGTCATGAGTAGGATGCGCAGTGGACTCACGCTCCAGCGACGTCACTCTGAACCCTCCCTCCCGGCCCGCTGCCTGCCGCCCGAACACTTATATTAAACAGATAAGTAATTAATGAGTCCTGTTTTTGTATTAATAAATTATATATATTTTATTTAGGGAAATTTTAAAAGCATTAACTTCTACTGCGACCGTGTTAACATTAATACCTTCTATTTAATTTTCATTAAAACGTCTAAACTTACTAGCTAGTTTTGATGCGATATTTACTTCTGTTGTTTGTTTCCAAATTCGTTGCAATTACCATTTTTATTACAATAGTTTGAATCTAAACAACTTATTAGATTCAAGTCAATTTAGACTTTGACTATTACGAAATTACATGATTTACATTGTTAAAAGTTTCTTTCTTTTTCAGTTTTTTTATATATATTATATTAAACATATAAAATTTTGTATCAAAACTTTAACTACGAAAAAGCTATGATTTCGTAGTGTTTCTTTATTTAAATTGCCACCTATATTTTTATTGCTGATTTTAAAAGGTTAAATGGCACATATAAATTATTGCTCTGTGGAGAGTAACGTACTGTTTAAAACAACACTCCATCCCCTCTATTAGTAGGCAGATGTGAGCAGGAAATTAATGTCCAAATTCGTTGTGTATTAAAGTAAGATTTAAAAATAAATGCGTACCTTACATATGGAGATTGAGTTAAAGTAAAATGTATCAGATACATAAACAAGGACAAGTTTGAAACTATTATTTAATGGCACTAAATAAGACCAACCACTGGACCAACTCATTCTTGTCTGGAACGTGTTCAAATTGAATAACTACATGGATAGACAAAATAATAAGTGATTGAGGTTATTGTTTTTTTTTTCCATTTTGTAGAGTAAGTTGAATATTGTAATAATTTAGATTTATTTTTTATCGCCATTTAGTGATAACTATCCTGAAAAACCTCAAATGAGTTTGTCGTTTGCTTTTGTGATGCATAGTACGTTTGCCAGACACTTATAAAAAGAAAATAATTAATGATTTACTTATCGATTGAGAACATATATTATTTGAGGTTTAAGATAAACTATGTTAATAATGATTACACTTTAATTGAACAATTAACTTTAAATATTAACGTATTCATATATACTAACTGCTATCTGCTTGAAATTTACATTTGTGATTTTACAAAAACGTTCCATATATTAAAATTTTGGAAATTTTATAGTTTATAATATTTTCTTATTATAAAGAGTAATATAAACAGAAGATTATAAGAATTAGGTTGTAGGTGTTAAAAAACTAACCAAACTTTCTTTTGGCTAGCTAAACAAAGAGTAAAGTAGTGAGGAGGGGGGGAGTGAAACTAGAACTATAAAATACATAATAAATAAGTTCAAATAAAAAATATTACAATATAATGTTCATTGAGATTTGAAGCTCACTAAATGTAATATTTTACTAATGTTTGGATAAAGAAGATGTGCATCTTGTGTGTAGAGAGTTCTTGCAGTATTGATTCAAACTATCAATTGCAAACAATTACCCCAAATGTGTTCTTCGTACGTTTACAATACAATTTCAGACCAATTAACTCAGTTTCCCTTAGTTAATATTAGTTTTTATTATGATGGTCTTTAAATATTGTAATTATTCATTTCTGGGCGTTCTTCTACAAGTAACAAAAGTCTGAAGATATCAATTTGGATGATATAAACATATACATAAATTGATTATATATGTGAGTGAATTGGTTATATGTATTGTACTTACTCATGTAAAACAATATTTTATTTCTTTTATTATTAATTAATTTACAAAATATTTTCCACAATTTTAATAATTAATTTGCTGATAAGAAACTATTAATGACATATAAACAAACTTTTTCAGAAAATGAAATCTACATTGCTCTTAATATTATTTAACCATGACAGATCTGCGATCAAAATGTATTCAACTAGTTTTCTTGTAAAATTTCCTTCGAAATATTACCTTGGTTTTACAAGGTGTTGGTTGGAGACTGAGACTGGTAAAACATTTTTTATTTCAGAAACAATTACATGTAAAATATATTTAAAAAAATATCTAGTGGGGAAGACTGATGAAGGTGGTTGGATCAGATACGAGCTCTCATGGACGAATGGCTTGT
>JAGFPH010007162.1:0-21765 GCA_018207615.1 Philaenus spumarius | reverse complement strand
TATTACTTGTTAAATTTACAAGATTACAACTTCAATCAAAACAAACGTCCTATAACGTCCGGTTGTTGGTTGTTTTTGTATATGAGTTTATAAAACTAATGTAGGCTATATTATATGCTACATGATCGGCTTTGAGGTTAGAAATCGTTGAAAATATATGTATTTTTACAATCCTTTTAATTTCTTCATTCTTGACAACCTACAAAACCACCTAGGTTAATGTTTAATTAATTAATTGTGGGCTCTGTAAATTTACTATGTTAAAAACCCCTAACGGCATAAAACCAGTTAGATATAGTTTGTTGTTTTGTAGGCCTTGGGTAAAGAATGTAGTAAATTTTAAAAAATGAAGAGCAAACCTCAAATCTAACCTCAAAACAATTCACACAGCCTACATTATTTCTATAACACATTATGCTTAGTATTTTGAAGTTAAGTTTCTTCTCATGTGTACATGTGTGCGTCGAATCAAACTGTTCGTGAGTTTTTTTAAGTTATTACAAAATAAAATTACAACACATTCATATACATACTATGCCAAACATCACTCAGGATCATCGATATCTCTATAACGACAGAGTTAACATTTTACATAGAGGTTCAGGTAGGTGGTAGGTGGTCATTAAAAAGGATCTCAAAATCGACCGACCTTTTAAATATATTTTTGTCGTTTTCAAAAAATCAATAAATTTAAAGTACCAGTAAAATTCTTTCCGAGTTCTAGTTTTATTTTATAAAGTTTTGGAGATTCCAAAACAAGTGTGACAAGTCCGAAGCGTTCTCGAGATTTAACTTTTTCTTAATATTTGCTGATGAAAAAAACATTGGGTGTGCTTAAGACCACACGTTGGAAGTGATAATTTCTATGACAGATTTATATTTTGATCAGTATTAATATGATATGATATGAAATATCTTTATTAGTCAAATATTTACATATATACATGTCAGATTACAATTTAAAAAAAGAAACTTAGGAATAATAAAGTCAGACCCCGAGGTTTATAGAAAACCTGTTTGGAGTGATACACATGAAACTTAAAAATCTAAAAGACAAGAGCTAGAGAGAGAGAGAGATAGCGGCTGATCGGTTACATTTGACAATTTACCGAACTTTATTAAAATATATTCTTCTCTCAAAATGGAAGAACGAACAAAATACAAAGGCTACTTATTATTTATACGGGACAAATAATTATTACAAATAATATTAATTATAACAAAATAAGAAATATATACCTTAGTTAACATAAGAAACAAAAAAACAGAAATCCTACCCTAACAATTAAATATTCTTGCACCTAACAATAAAACAACACAATCATATTCCTTATAAAACATATTGTAACATTTTAACCCAGTTGGGATATAATATTACTGTTAATATAAGGAACTAAAGGGTCCTGGTTGAATCTAGAAGTAGAAAATAAGATAGGCTATTTATATAACCTCAAAATTGTCATTTTGATAAAACATGTTAAATAGAAACAAATTAAATTCAGGGAGTCTTATATAATAAATAATTAACGATAAATTCACTTTGTATAGCTAACTAAGACTAATTGAAGTAAAACTTACCTTTTAAATCATACAAAAAAAGCGTGACGCGAGATCTCGCGAGAAATCTGGCGTGATGCGAGATCTCGCGGGAAATCTGGCGTGATGCAAGATCTCGCGAAAAATCTGGCGTGACGCGAGATCTCGCGGGAAATCTGGCGTGATGCAAGATCTCGCGAGAAATCTGGCGTGACGCGAGATTTCGAAAACATAGCCAAGTCGAAAGTGCCCAACGGGCCAATAGAAGTTATCACTTCAAAAACCACGAGTTTGGCGTTGCTAGGAAGATAAGAAAATACATGCAAATGGTGTTATAGCATATATTTTTATTTTGTACTAGGGGAGACCCCTGCTTGCTCCGTACGCCAACCCCCAATGGTTAAAAGAACCAGCAAGGCTCAGGTCTACACGTTAAAACCATAACCTAAAAGCTAGAAACACAAAAATAATTGCTTCAAATTTTGAAATCAGCTGCTAATGGAAATATTGGAGCTAACAGCTATATTATCTGTTATTTTATTCAATTGGTTGCTATGGTAATAAATGTAAATACATGTGTTGGTTTATCATTCTAGGCCTAACCTAAGAATTTTTCCGACTACATTTACAAATATTGAAATAAAAAAACATTTTTATCGAAATGAATTATAGCCTATGTTACTCAGGGATAGTGTAGATTTTATTAGTAAAACTATTTTTTCAATCGGTTCAGTCGTGCCAGAGATTACCTCCTACATACAAACAAACAAACAAACAAAAAAACCAACTTTACCTCTTTATAATATTAGTATAGATATGCAATGTTTCGGAAATACACAATTGAACAAGAGATAACTCCAAGGTATGATACAAAATTTCAACCTTTCTGACTATTTTGTTTTATTTTGTGGATTTTAAATTTTATTATCAGCACCAGTTGTTTTTTAATATGACGGACAACTTTATTTTATTCGCAGAAAACGTAAGACATTTTGCATAGTTAAGAGTAAATACTTTGTAAAGTCGACAGATTTTGAATATTTTGTTAAAATATTTTAACGGTGGTTATTTTGAAATATATCCTTTTGAGTTTGAGGTACATTAGTACAACGTATCATACAAGGAACGTACATCAAATCGGAACGATAAAAGTAACGTTTTTTTATAAAAGCTAAACTACCGACATATCTACGGAAAACTAAAAGTTTTGTGGAATATTTTTAGTTTACATTAATTTTATAAATCTAATAAAATACAGGATTTTACGTTTAGAAAAGTGTTCAACATATTAACATATTCTTACGAACATTTTGTTTCACTTTTAAAAGTAAACATAAACAACAATGTTTTACACAATTTTTATTTTACTACCACTCAACGTTTCTCTCGGAAAACAAAATTTTACCAAATTACAGATTTAAACAACACAATACCTACAATTTAAAAGTTCAGATTAATGCTTATGGTGATAATTTTTAATATTAATTTCTTCGTTTATAAGTTTTTTCTGAGGTCCCTGTAAAGTTGAAACGCATGTAAAGTGTAGTGGTCATGTTTGTACTAACCATTTTATCGTCACCTCCCAATAGTGTGAAGATATCATCATTGTATTTGGATAACCTAATAGAACTCCGATCCAATGCAATATTTCGTTCCACTGGAAATTCGCCTATAGTGGCGCTATCTATTGGGGAAACGATGGAAGCTGTGTGAAACACCAGTGCTACCAATGATTTCTCCCTAGCGCTACCTCGCGGCGCGATCATGCGCTTTCGCCTATAGTGGCGCTATCTATTGGGGAAACGATGGAAGCTGTGTGAAACACCAATGCTACCAACGATTTCTCCCTAGCGCTACCTCGCGGCGCGATCATACGCTTTTTTCCCGACAACCTAATTTTCGCTACACTGCTGCCGTATGGATACAATATCTATTTATTATTCACGATCTATGGTATCATCCACTAAACCACCCCTCGCTAAGTTCTGTCAATGACGCCATCCTGGAACTGCTGTAGCATTACTTCAGGGTGGTCGGCTGACTATCTTATTTTCTTCACCTGCCTTTTACCACAATAGCACGTAACCGTCAACAACCTGTTATTTTAATAATGTAACTTATTTAGCTTTATAACAGCAAGTTGTCCGTCTGCAGAGCACAGCGAGAGTCGGACTAAAATGAACTAGATGTATTACACTTAATCGACGTGAAACAGTAGCAATTAACGGATAGTCTGGTAACAGGATAGGTAACTCAGTAACTTAAGCAAATTCGATTCCAGCCGGACTAGAGTCACAGAGTAACGTAACGAGTAACAGGTTGTTAGGCGGCAACTATTACATTCGGCACTGGTTGTTATCCACCAGCTAGCATGGTTCTCGATAACAGGTTACAAAAATAACGTTATTGACATTTAATGGTATAGGTAAGTTAACCAGACATAAAAGGGTTCGCACATGGGGTATTGCCAGTGGACGATGGTATTGTGGGAATGGGTACTATCCCTACTGAAAACATAAACCGGCTCCCTTTTTGAGCTTAGAAGGTCGTATCTGGAATAATTATTACAATATTTGTTTTTAGACCTACGCAGGTTGTTTGTTGCAACCATGAACATATAATAACCTGGACATTTCTGTAAACTAGTTACATAAATCGATGTAACGACACTGATGTTTCTATTAGTTCCACTAGCAATCCGGTTGATACTTTCATAGCACCAGCACTGAGCAGCTTCTCAAGGTCGCGCAAGCGCATTAGCTCGGTATTCCACTGCGCATCATTGTTTCTGTTCCACGTCTTAGTAATTTACCTACTGTTCTTATCTCTAAGTCGGAAGTGCAGGTGGAAGTGTAGTTTCCTTTATTAGGTGGTAGGTATAAATTCGCCCTTGTGACGTAAGTACGGGGACCTGCCCCATCCAGCAGGTAGAAATAACTAGGCTAATAAGTGGCAAAATGTGGTTTTCGATTGAAAATATTACGCTTATGACCGTGTGACCACATTGAAGTATTTTTAATAAACCTATTAAGAAACTTTCTGAATATTTGATTCTGCGTATCATTTTTGAGTGTGTTAGGCGTTGATTTGTGTTATATTATTAATTAGTATTATCAAACTGGGAAATCTGTAGGCCTACGGAGGGCCACCTTATTCTAACGCACGCGCGCCCAATGATGAAGACTGGCCGGTACCAGTCTTAGCTTCACTCGAACAAACTTTCATTTATCTAATCAGACATTTTTTAATAAAATCTGTAATAAATTTGTATTCTACACTTCATTGACCGAGCGTAAGCGAGGTGTCCGTTTTAACTCGACCGTTTGGCATTTCGTCTGTGTGTCTGTATGTCTGTGTGTCTGTCTCACGATTACGGCCAAACGCCTTGACCGATTTTGATGATTTTTTGCATGAAAGTTCCTTATTCCTAGGCCGAGCCATTTATATATAAGGTTTTTTCTATTGTTCATTTTTAATCCTTTAAATAATAAAAAATGGCGGCCGGACCGTTTCTCTCAGTGTAAGCTTTTTTCCAAAGCCAGTTTGTGGCTTAACCGTAAGTCGAATTTAAAAACTAATAACATTTTGCTAGAAGCAAATTAAATTTTAAACAAAATTGTATTCTTGATTTTTTCCGTATCTCTAACGGTAAGCTCACAAAATGGCCGTAAACTTCGAATTTGTTAAAAATCGTCCAAGTTTTTGTATTTCAACCATGTTTTTATACGTTTATTCTAAACAAATTCAAAAGTGTTCCGTATCTTTTTTGTAGATAAAGGTTTAAAGAATTCATATAAAAATACCAGTAAAAAAAATTATTGAAGTAAAATTAAGAAAGTTATTAGCTCAAGAAACAATCACGTTCAGTAACGAAAGGAAAATGTTTAACTTTAGGCCTACATAAAAAGTAGTAAACATTATTGTAATTTTTGTCATAAATGTAAAAAAGTTTCGTAATTTAGTTCTAAATAGAATTGTATAAAAATATTTATCAATTTCAAATTTCTTATTTTGAAAACACCAGTTTTTATGTTCCTACTACAAGACTGCTAACAAAACTAGGCCTGTTTTGAATAGTAATTTAGGAATATATCATTTGCCCAAAAATGACATATTATTATAAGAAAGTGTAGAGGATAAATCAAAGAATTGAACTGTATACCAGTAAATTATCATTGTAAATTTCATAAAAGTATTTGACTTAGCTTTACTTGAATTACAAAATGAGATAAAACAAATGAAACCTCGCGGCGATAAAGGACATACAAAAAATGACCGTAGGACACCGTGGGAAGTGTTGGTACATGGGTTGAGATCACTATCATTATTAACATCGTTTGTTTTCATTATTTCTAATATTGGAATATGATATTAACTTAAGTTAACTTATGATACATTGTTAAGTTTGAGTTATTTAAGTATGTAAATATTTAATTGTATGTTGTCCCTCTATAACGCGATATTTTTAGCTATCTTACGCATTATTAACCTAAATAAAACACAATGCCTCTAAAAGAAAATCTTTAGCAGTTAAAACTCAAGAAAAGAAATAAAAAGGAGAATTAGAAATCCCGGAATCGAGGGAATTGTAAATAATGTTTCACTGGCTAAACCTTTTGCTTACTTCCTTACTGGCACACTATTTTTAACCTAAGCTCAAAACCACATTTGTTATTTCAACGAGCGAGGTCTACTGTTCACAGAACTACTAGTTACAAGAAAAGTGAGACCAAACAATGCACGAGTATAATTTACTTAGAGTCCCTTTTAAATCATTTAATTTAAATCATAGTCACTCTTTTTTTTAGCCAACATTGTTGATTTTGGGCTATACTTCGGTAAAGTGTTCGTTGTTTGGTCTCAATGTTTTTGATTTTCAAAGATCAAATAAAAAAAATTAAATTGTATAAAGTGAAGCCCAGTAAATGATTCCTTCCTACTGCCGCACTCCCAGTTTGATAAAAGTATAAGTGCTAAGTACCACACTTAATGAAACTGAGTTCGAGAGTGGTAGATAAAACAGATTGCAACAACATTCATAATGCAGTAACGTAAACTCCAAATATTTACAAACCGTCGTTGCTTTTGTTGTACTGCACCGAGTTCAGCAGCAACTCAACAAGTAGGTAAAGTTAATTTAAACACGACGCTACAGTTCAACCGACATACCCTATTTAATGCAGATTATACCCTCAACCACCTGCTCTCCAACAACTACTTGTTGATTTTAGCTTTTAAACATGCTTGTACCGATTTATTCAGGCCAAGTTCGCGGTAGAGCGCACGGCAAACGTGTATTGCCTATTAAATTTAATATTTCTCTTGTGACGCTTTCAGTTTACTGTATTAGTTTTATTTAGTCAAACAGCTGATTTTTGTATAAAAGAAATGTAGCTTCTTATTGAAGTGTAAACCTCGGCGCACTATATATATTGAGTTGGTTGTATAAGTGTAACAGATTGCCCTACGTCATAGGCTTATTCTATAGGTGCACCTCGGCGCTACGTTTGGTGGCGGGTGAATCGGATTTTACCGTCACGCGTTTTCTGAAACGCTCTATTGTGAAACGCTTCATTCCGTCACACATTTTCTGGAACGATCTATTGTGAAACGCTGTACTGTATATAGTACACATGGTTATGTAGCATATTTAAAGTTTAAATGATAAAGAAGTGCAAAAAGCTAATATTTTTATATAGTAATGCATCAGAAATACATACAATTCAAATTAAACGCACCAAATAATTTTAGGTTGGGCCTAGACCGAGGATACAACACGTTTCTTGAATGTATTTACACTCATTACCACAGCAACAGACAAAACAGTTTATTCGAATGTATAATCTTTAAAAATTTTAAGTTAGGCCTAGACGGTTACCGGACATTACACCACACGGACATTCGACCACATATGAAAATATGCGGACATTCGACCACATTTTTGGGCCAACTACCTGGGTTGGGTCAGCTAGGAATATGTAAATATTACTCGCCGGACAATTCACCACATTTTTAATCTGGCCGATAACAGTATGATTATATTTCGTTATTATCACATTATATGATTAAAATTTAAAAAAACTGAAAGGTTCTAACCTATAGTATTTAGTCACAGTATGTTTACTTTTTACTTACTCTGGCCGATAACAGTAGGATTATATTTTGTTATTATCACATTATATAATTAAAAAAAACGCTGGGAGAACGCTGAGGAAAACATGTCGGCTTTTTACAATTAAATAACGCTCCTTTCACACTATCCGGTTTCAGCCGGCCGGTTTTTAACCGGCCGGTTAAATTTTTTCAGTGGCGCGAAGAGGAGCATGGGTCTTTCACACTACCCGGTTCCGGCGACGGCGGAAAACCGAGCCGGCTTGCAGCCGGCCGCTGCCACTGAACCGGCCGGCAGCCGTGCCGTGACCTTGACTCAGTAGCACATGTAGAGACATGTACGCTTTCACATCACCCGGTTGTTAGTCGTCCGGCAGCTCGCTTATACCATAGATCATGAATAATAAATAGATCTTGCATCCATACTGGTTGTGGATGAAGCATGCATACGGTTGTGTGCCGGAAAAAAGGTGTTCGCGAAAATAGTGCATGATCGCGCCGCGAGGTAGCGCTAGGGAGAAAGCATTGTAAGCATTGGTGTTTCCAACCAGCTTCCTTCGTTTCCCCAATAGATAGCGCCAAAAAAGTCGAATTTCCAGTGGAACAAAATATTGCATTGGATCGGAGTTCTATTAGGTTATCCAAATACAATGCTTATACTCAATTTCTGATTAACAACTCTCGTATGTGAGTTAATAATTGACGGTTATTTGTGTCGTGTGTGTGTAAATTTACATCTTCAGATATGGGTGATATGGATTCTGAGATTTTAATTGATCTCGTTGAAGCCAAGCCTGTGTTGTAGGACAAAACTTTAGACTGTTATAAAGACAGAAACGAGAAAAGGAATGCCTGGAGAGACGTGTGTTTGGGGCGCTGAAACCAGACTTCGATCAAATGGTAGATAAAGAAAAAAACTCTTTTGGTAAGTAAAATAGCAAAATGTTGTACAGACTATTAGGGGTTGTCCATAAATTACGTGAGTGTCTAGAGGGGTGGAGGGGTCAGTCAAAATCTCACGCAGCTACGGGGGGGGGGGGGAAGGGAGTTAAGAAACATCTTACGTCAGATTTAAATTTGTATAACAAATTGCCAATTTGGTCTAAAAAATGTATAAACAAAAGGTAAGCTTAAATAACGTTTAGTAATAAACTTTTAATATATTTCGTAAAAACATTTGCCCTTATTTTTTATTTTATACCGCATGTGACTGTGATCACAACTCTACTGATATTTGGAAACGAAAAATGTAGTAGTAATTTTATATATTGATCATATGTTGGAATATGTTACATTAACAAGTTAAAGTGGCATTAGCACATTCCCTATTTTGTATGTGCGATGAGTAGGTAAAAGTCGTAGTAAGTATTTTTGGCGTGTCTATTTTTACATCGAAGACGGGAAGGATCGATAGTATCAGGTATTCACGAGTCCCACAACGTTTAATTAAGATTTGGTTAAATTACATAAATTAAAAATTAGAATTTACATACATTAGAACACATAGATACATTAGAATTTACTGTATCAGATTATAACTAAAACAGGTGATCTGCATTTCAGCTTTTAAGAATGTTTATGTTTACATTTTTTATGCAATAGGGGATAGGTACAATATACAAAACAATACAATATTGAATGTCTAGGATCTGCTAGTATCTTCCAATAATGACTTTAAGAAATGACCTGATGAAGGGAATGGTTAATTTTATATTGTATTGTTATATAATTATAGAAATTATAGAATTTATTATATTAACATATATAGAATTATATGTTAATAATTATAGAATTTATCTTTCCTTCAGCTGTTTCATGTTGTCTGTGATTTGTTTTTTAAAAAGCATGTAAAGATTATTAATGGCGATACGCAGTTCGCCGGGTATGCTAGTATTAAAATAATTTAACAACAGGTGTTTGAATATAAAATTTTACACTCAAACTCAACCCCCCCCCCCCCGTACCCTGTATATTAAGTACTTATGATCATTACAGGGTTTACTATTATTTCACACATGACATACTTTATTCATCCAAGCTAATCAAACATTTCGTAAAACTAAAAACTAAATTTTTTATCTTCTCTTGCAATTCGTACTTCAAACTTAGTTACTGTAGAGAAAAAACTAACTTCAACTTAGTTACTAACTGAATGTATTTACATCCGTTACCATAGCAACCAATTGAATAAAATGACAAACAGTTGATTCAGATGTCCAGCTTAATGACACAAAATAATTTCCAAAATAGATTTTATATTCATCACAATATCGCCATATAAGTGTAGACTTCTACCATGCGGTCTTAGGACACAATTTGTTTTAGTAAACACTATGTATAACTTTCTACAAACTACTAAATAACACAAAAAGGAAAGGTTTCTGTATATGTCAGCGAATTTCCATAGGAAAGATGAGTTATTGCAGTGACTCTTATAGTGAGACCGAATTTCAGGAGTATCGATCATGCTTCCTAGGACACGTTTGAGGTGTCGTTAAAAATTATATATAGGTAATGTGTATTTACTTGTTTGGACTCTAACTTGGTACACTCTGGTTTGATACACACGTTGGTTTTCATAGTCGCTCAAACGAGAGTGCAAAAAAAAAACCAACAACAGGAAGCACGTTTTTTACCAGAAAGTAAAACTTTTTTGAGTAAATTCTTATCCTTAATGGCGTGAGCTAATCTCAAAGGTCGGGTTTTCCCCATAAGATTAACATGGAAAATATTTAAAAACCATTTCTATACAAAACAGCTGTTTATAATAAGAAACAAACTAATCCAGCTGATTTCGTGGATGTAAATAACGATGATTACAGTATTCAGAAGGTTACAAAAACATTTTAATACAAAACAGCTGTTTATAATAAGAAACTAACTAATACAGCTGCTTTGTGGAAGTAAATATTGATTTTTATAAGGGAGGAAATGAATTATTTATTCAAATTATAACATTTACAAACTAATTTGTTTTGAACATTTAACATTATTTACCATCTTTGTTTTGAGGTTATTATTTATAACTTTTTTGTTAGGTTTTTGATTAAGTGTAAACCTGAGCCTTACTGGTTTTTCTTTTAACCTTTATTATTACTGCTGTTATAGAATATAAGAAATAATTTGATTTGAACATTTAACATTATTTACCATCTTAGTTTTGAGGTTATTATTAATCCTACACTTTTATTATAAATAAAACATAACAAATGTTTTTAGAAGGTCTCACTGGGGGTTGGCGTGCGGAGCACGCAGGGGTCTCCCCTAGTATATTAGATTATTCTGAACGTTTTGCTTCTTCTTTTTTTTTTATTCCGCAAGTGGGGATTTTACCGTGCAGCTTTGATGCGAGGCCGATTTACGGAATGCAAACTCGTAGAGCGAGTTTGCCCGCTGTGAGCGGGACGAATAATAGCGTGAACAACGGGAGGCTGAGGTGGTACAAATTCTACTACGCGCAGGCCATTTTCCCAAATAGTTGATTGAAATCCTAAAACATATAAACTTAATTTTGTAAATTCACTTAGCGGTACTGCTGCGTGATCGAACAATGTTTTTTATTACGATTTAACGTATAAACTCATCCAATTTTGATCAAACATTTATTTAAATGCTTACTTTCCAAGAAACATGAGATTTAGTTTGTATTATGATTTTCAAAACCGAGCTAAGTAGTGAGTGAAAAATCCACGATTTGCTTATATTTGTACGCCTCACCCTGCCTAAACCTTTAAATATAAGTTAAAATAGTAAGCTTAAGGCTCTTATTTACCTTGAAGAAAACTCCCGAGAGTACAGTATGATTTCAATGCAAAAGGCCTGACTCAAGCCACAAAATCGTTGAAACATGCATTCGTAATACCGTGTTTCGGATTCTATTTATAAATTAATAATCTGGGAAACTACTTTAAGTTATAAAGAAGGGTTTATATTTTTTACGTGTTAGCTGAAAATATGGAAATTATTGCTTAAAACTCCCAAAAAATGCGTTTAAAATAATAGATTTTTACTCATTTAAACTGTCGATTGAAAGGAGTAGCCGACGATTTCTTTCAATTATGAGATATAAGACAAAAGCACAAAGCCTTTAAGAACAATTTAAGATGTTTCACAACTTTTTAGGTTGAAAAACGGCGTCCGAAACACGGTAGTACGAAGTGCATATTTATGCTGTTTTACGCAAGGTATGGGGGCGGCTCTAGTAAAACAGAAAGCAACCTGCGACTCCCTATAGCGGCGGTAGGTTACGCGGACATTGCTCATCCTAAATCGATTAAAAACCCGCAATTGTTCAAATAGCGTTTTAAAAAAAAATACCAAAATCTTGGGGACGAAATTCTTCTGGCGAATGGCTTGGAAGTTTTTCGCTATAATTACTTGGAAGTTTTTCGCTATAATTAATTGGCTAGAGCCGACCCTTAAGAAATGTTTACAGTGAAAAGACCTGCACAAAATATCTTGAGAACATGGTTGTCTATTTACTGTGGGTTTCCTACATTAACCTTTTTTATCGCATAATCTGCCTACATTCGTGATAGACCACGTTGCCGCTGATTACATTACTTGGCATACATAAATCACTATGAGGTTATGATTGCAGGTAAACATTTACTGTTGATACGTTTAGACCGTCTCTATATCAGACCTGCTCTCCAGACTACGTTTATCTCAAAATGTCTGCTGATAGCGGACTGACGGTGGTATAGAGGTCTTGCTAGAGGACAGAGCAGTGGATATTTTTAAAAGCTGATTAGCTTTAACATTTCAACAACAATACCTTGTCTAAATTAAAGTTGTTTTTAACTTCCCGCTAAGAAAATTGAAAATTTTCTAAAATCGGGAAGTTATTGGTTTCACCCCGTTTTTCGAAAATCGAGTATTCGTCAGATCTCGACGTTTTGAGGTCTTAGGAATCTTCCCTGACCACTCCCGAGAGGGTGTCACCCTGTCTGTATGTGTGTGTGTGTGTGTGTGTGTGTGCGTGTGAGTGTGTGTATGTAAGTATGTGACCCGTTTATAACTTTTGAACGGCTTAACCGATTGGATCCTACCAAACGGCGTTCTAAAGAGTTCCATCAAACTTAGATTTCCTGAAAATTTCAACTAATTCGGACCGGTAGGTTCTGAGAAATTTCGAAAAAAACTAAGAAATAAATTTTTTTCAAATCAGTTTTTTTGGAATAACTTTTAAACGGCTTTACCGATCAATTCCAAAATCTAATCAGCTTTTAACCTTAAAAAGTGACGTCGATCGCTACCACTCCGGTCAAAATCGGTTAATTCGTTCGTGAGATATCGTAAACGAAAGAAAATAAAAAAAGTGTTTTTTCTCAATTTCTTCGAAATTTTAACATTTCCTATTTAACATTTCCTCATCGCACCTCTGTATTTACACCATAAAATATTATACTGGAATAATTGTTTTGAGTTTTACAATTTCTCGTCAAAATATAATTTATTTCTGTTTAGGTAAGCAAATCCATGAAGTTGAATATATGATAACTCACACATGAAATCAAATCGATTCAAGGTAAGAACTATCCACATAATATTATTACATCACAGAACAATAAATATTCAACTCATTGTCAAATTTAATTGTCAATAATTATTACTTAGCAGCTAGCGCTATAGCTTAAGGGTCGGCTCTAGCTGTCGGCCATGTTGGCTGACACTCCATAAGACCAATGTTAAATTAAAATCCAAATTTTTCCTTTATTTTTGATCGAAAAATTATAAACGATATGTCATTTTAAAGCTATGGTCAATATGCATGCAAATGGCTTTTTAAAAATTAAGAAAAATATTTATTTAATATTTATTAACAATTTAAAACATTGATTTTTAATATTTTTTTATGTTGTCACTATTAATTATAGCGAAAAACTACCAAGCCATTCGCCTGAAGAATTTTGTCCCCAAGATTTTGGTATTTTTTTTAAACACTATTTGAACAACTGCGGGTTTTAAATGGATCTAGGCTGAGCAATGTCCGTGTAAACTACCGCCGATATAGAGTGATTTTAAATATTTTTTACGTTGTAACTATTAATTATAGCGAAAAATTACCAAGCCATTCGGATGAAGAATTTTGTCCCCAAGAGTTTGGTATTTTTTTAAAAACGCTACTTGAATAATTGCGGGTTTTAAATGGATTAAGGATGAGCAATGTCCGCGTAACCTACCGCCGCTATAGGGAGTCGCAGGTTGCTTTCTGTTTTACTAGAGCCGACCCTTAAGATAACCACCTAGGTTTTTCGCCTTTAAAAACAAAAAACAAAACAAAAACAAAAAGCTATAGCTTAAGTGTAGCAAATAGATGAACTGAAAACGGATGCGCATGCGTAGTTTCGTTTTAGAATTAATAATTTCCTTTGTTTTTTTGTTTGTTAAATTAGCAATACAAAATGACGAAAGCGTAGGCTTTACACAAATGTGTTCCAATTACATTTAGATGCCTGTTGTTTAAACTCTCCACGTGATATTTAAGTTAAATAATTCTTTTAAGAATTTTATTGAAAAAAAACCCATTATATTCTACTTTATTTACATACTGTATTTTAAGTCATATAAACAAATTATATTAAAGATATTGTAATGCGAATGAAAATAATAATAATTCGACTACGCAGCTGAACCGCTGACGTGAGTTGAGAAATTTCAAAAATTAAGTTTATAGACCGATATTTTAGGGTTTCGACCAACAATTTGGGAAATAGGTCTATTCACGACGGTGCTGAATAGCTGCAAAATTGTTCGCACGCCATTCCGCATATTGGGAGTATCTTCAATAACACAAAGCATTGCGTGCTTCGCACGCCATTCCACATATTGGGATTGTCTTCAATACACAATGCATTGCGTGCTTCGCACGCCAAACCTCGTATTAGGGGTATTTTCAACACACAAAGCATTGCGTGCTTCGCACGCCAGCCCCACGGTAGAATCCACCACATTTTCTTTGAACCGGGTACTTCTATGGTATTTCACGTTTTGATCGATTTTGGGGGAACCAAGCGAGCTATAAGGTCGCGTAAAAAAACAAAATGTGCAGAATAACATCTTACATTTATATTTTTAGAAAAAACTCTAAAAAAAATCATTCTCTTAGTAAAAATCTCAAAAAATTGTTACTTCCGGTCAAAAAACTTACTTCCGGTTGTTGGATTTTTTTGGCTAACGAACTCGTCCGAGCCACTTACACAACCAACACGTGCACCAAATTTGGACCAAATCGGACTTAAAATGCGACCGCTAGAGTGCGAACACATATATATATATATATATATATATATTACAACGGACAAAACTCGTTGTAGGTCTTGAGTTTAAATTTGCAATTAATTTTGTAAGTTTGAATAATAGGGACTTGCAGTGAGTTAAAGCCAAATGTAGGTCACGAGATCAGCATGTATACGCGGGCGGTCTGTTATCGGGTAGAATTAAACTTTTGGACCCTGCCTGTCTGAAAAGGATTGGGAACTTATAAAAATTACTTAAAAGATTCCTACGGGAAGCCAAAATCCAAGATTTGAATAAAAAATAAAAATCTTCGGGAAATGCATTACGCTAACCGCGGGTGTATTTACTGCAAGATTAGATATTAAAAAATCATAAAGTTACGTAAGATACGAGCTTTCAAAGAATGAGAAAATTTTCAAAATTCCTCTAATTTAAGAAAGAAAAGGTTTTTTAGGCTTTTCTTAAAAAGGCCTAAAATAAAGGTGAAATAAGTTTTAGCGAAATTTTGTCATATAAAAAAGTTAATGGTAATTCATAAAGTTTAAAGGATAAAAAAGTAGGTTAAAAATAAAGTTTTTTAAATTCTAACTAAAACAAGTTTTAGTATTGATAAATGTAAATTATAATGTAAAAGAAAAACTAGGAAATTTATAAAAGGAAAAAGGTGATAGTATTTGCACCTTCACAGCTAATGGAAAATTTAAACTCAAACTTTTAACAATTCAAAATAGTAAATAGTATGCAAATGAAGTAGTTATGTAAAAATAATCCAGTATTTGAAATATGTTTCGGGAGTAAAGTAAAACCCTAGTTTGTGAAAAATCGTTGAAGTCCCTAACCTCACAGCAAGACAACCAGAAGCAGAAATGAGATGAGAATCCGGCTAATGAATGAAAACCAATGGACAAGAAAAGTGGAAAAAGAAAAACCGAAAGAAGTGTGAAATTAAGACTTTTCCGGGAAAAATCGCCGCGGAAAAACGCGCGCGGGTCGTGTACGCGAACCAGGAGTCGTACGAACGTCACTCGAGTTCGTGTGGAAAGGTAACAATGAGCTGAGGAAAATGAGGTCAGTTTCAGGAAAATCGGATAAACCCTGGAAGAGTTACATGGAAAAAGGATTTCCATAGCACATAACTGAGGGAAGCCAGATAAGAACGCAAGACGGTAGAGGGGAGGTCCAAAGACGAGACTGATGGAAGGAGAACAGGGTGACCAGTTTACGAAAAGGGGCGTACTCAAAGAAACAATAGAAACTTAATTAAAACAAAGGCTAAATCATGTTACAAAATTATGAGAAAATTATAATAAAATTCAGGATGAAAAGTTACGTAGACTAGAAGTTTGAAATTGGCGAAAAAATGGATTTTAAAGCATTATGGAAATACAGTGGGAGAAAGCTTAGGTTGGCAATGAAATAGTGCCGAAAAACCTTATATAAACGATTGCTCGGGGAAACTCGGGAGGATTATTACTTTTTCGATGTAACATAACGCATCGAGGATTATTTTTTTTTTTGCGATGTAACATCACGCAGAGAGCCTCATTATTTTTTTTGACGTAATATAACGCATCGCGCATAGCCTTTTATTTCTGCGATGTAAGTTAGCGCATCGAGAGCAGATACTTGTTTTTTATAAAATACTTTAGCGTGCTAGAAGCTGAGTATTTTCTTCGTCAAACTTTAAATTTTTATAACAAGTAAGAAGATACGGCATTGCGGTTATCATCTGGGATGCAGCAATAGACACCGCATTAACTCTATAAGAACTTCAGTGGCAACTTAGTCTATACAAGTTGGCCTAACTTGGGATTTTCTGGAAGAAAAACATAGCCTACAGGACAGCTGATACATGGAGTGATTCGTATAGCTTCCAGACAGGACTCCAGGACACCACCAGGCGGCCACTAGGACATGCAACTGTAGCTACGAGGGAATAGACGAACCGGGATTGCAGACACGGCATCACCCCATCCATCTTTAAGAAGCCATCCATCATACATCCAGACAACCCTACAGGACTCCACCTTCACTCACAAGACAACTCTATCAGCACGCAGAACATCTGTAGCTTGTCATCACTAGACAGCGTTCGCGGATTTAACCACCAACGTCGCGACGCCTGGACAAGTGTGAAAAGGTCGGTAGAAGCGTAAAATACGTTAGTCCCCATTAAATTGCCTGAAGTAAATTCAAATAAATTTATTTTAAATACTGGGTTACTTAGGATGTTAGATTAAGAAATATTTGTAGTTAATTAAAGAAATAAGTTCATTAAATCGTAAATTCAAATTTTCATTAAAGTATAAATTAAATTCAATTGAGTAAAAAAATATTAAAATAAATTATAATAAATTAAGAGATTAGTTCTGCCTTATAGTTTTAAAAAGTTATTATTTTATTTGAGAAGAAAGTTATTATTTGGTTTTATTTGGAAAATATTAAGTACAAGAATTTTGTTTTATGTTTAAAATTAGAAAAAAGAAATTATTAAAATTTTATTTTGTTTTATAAAAGGTTATTATTTACAAAAACACCTAGTATTCAAATATCCCAATAGTTTATGGATTTTAGATTAAGAATTGATAAAGTGAAATTTCATAAAATAATTGCAAGCACAAATAAGCAATTTACAAGGTTAGTTCCAGTGTACTCACTCTTCAGAGGTTTACAAAAAGTAAAATTATTAACTTGTGTTCTTACTGAGCTAAAATTAAAAATAAATTACTGGAAGTATAAAGTAAAGTTTTTTGTCAGAATAGTCAGTGAACTGAATATTCGACACATAGTTATTTCACCTAGGCCGAACAAAGTGAGATTGCCTATAAGACTTCCAGTAGGTGGAAATAACTTATTCTCCAACGAAGAATTTTCTAAAAAGGGGATTCATTGTAGAATTGGCGCTGCCAGCGTGAAAAATAACGCGTTGCAGTTGTGGCCAAAACAAATTATTCTACAACTTAATTCTCAAACCATTCCTCTAAAAAAGAAGATTCGTTGTAGAATTGGCGTCCCGAAACGTGGGACCCGAAATATTCTAAAACGAACAATTCACAATTATTCAAAACAAAGGTTGTTCGTTGTAGAATTGGCGCCCTTCGGTGTTGGCCGATTTCACTTGTGGTTAAAAAGTTAACCAAAAGTAAAAATAGGTCAAAGAACTAACGTAAAATTATTTGTGCTTAAAACTGTGTATGTTAGCTTTAGAATTGTGTTTAATATTAAGCCATACTACTGCTATTTCCCGTGTCTGAAATATTTCCCGGTTTCGTGTCGTATTAAGGTTCAGAGGGGGAGTGAAAATTAAACAACTAATAATAATTAACCAGTATATTTAATTTGTCGCGGTAAAATCGGAAGCTTGGGGGGCGTAGGCCTAAAAAATAGGAGTAAATTTAATTAAAAATAATTGGGAGTTTTCCGACGCGACAGATAAAAACAAATTTAAAAAATTTAAACAATTAAATATAATTAAAACAAATTTTAAACAAGCAAAAAGTTAATATGGCGGATAAAGCGATGAAAGAGTTCATCGAACAATACAAAAAGGATAAAGAAGAAAGGGCGAAGAAAGATAAAGAAGAACTGGAGGCCAGGCGGAGGGAAAAGCAAGAAGAACTGGAGGCCAGGGCGAAGAAGGAAAAGGAAATAGAGGAGGCCAGGCAGAAAGAAAAACAAGAAGAGTGGGAAAGGAAAGAGGAAAGAAGACGGCTCAAGGATGAAAAAATCCGGGAAGAAAAGGCAGCAGAAAGGCTACAGCGAGAGAAGGAGCAGAAAGAGTTATACAAAGTTATTTCTGGAAAGCTGGGAGACCTGGAACGAAGCCTGGAGGAAGAAAGCGTGAGGTGTAAGGAACAACACACCAAGGGAGAAGAGAAGATTAGGGAAATTGAAGGCGCTATCCATTTTCTGGAGGAAACCACAACCACCATAAAAGACAACGTAGACAAAGGGTTCCGGACAATGGAAAGTCGGGTGCAGAGCGTTGAAAAGAAGATAGGAAACGTGATAAGCCAGGGAAGTGGGAGTAGGAATGTAGGAATTGTAATGCCGCGGTTTGACAGCGAAATAAATAAAATTGAATTTTGGGGAAATAGTAAAGAGAGGCCGAAACAATTTTTGAGAGAGATAGAAGGGTTAATGGACGAGTTGAATCCTTATTTAGAAGATAGGGAGAAAATAAAATTCATAAGACGCCATCTAAAGGGATACGCACTGGAATGGTATAATATAACAGATCGCGAAGAGATGAAGTATGCCGAGTTTAGGGAGGCTTTTTTGAGTAATTACTGGTCGCTCCAAAAACAAAAAGCGGTCAGGAATTATATAGAAAATAATAGGTATGTAGAAAGGGGAAACGCTAGCAGAACCGAATATTTCTGTATGGTAGTAAACAAAGCGCGAGATTTAGAACCCCCCTACCTGAAGGTTTCCTTGTATTCACGGTGATGCAACATTTCAGCGAGCAAATAAGATTAGCCAGCATAGGTAAAGCTAGCGAAACCATTCAAGACGCGATCGAGTTCTTAAATAATGTAGACATGATTGAGGAAAATCGGCGAAGTAGACCCCAGGACGCTCAGGAAACGGAAAACAGGCATAATTTCACACCTCGGAATAACCCACCAATCCACAGATCCTATGCTCAAAACCCAAGTAACTCAAATCACCCAAACTCCAATAAACCACGTCCTTCCAACTCAAATCCTAACCAACAGCCGAAAAACTAAGAAATGAGGTTCTGACAAAGGATGGATTTTTTCGGAATGACAGGGCCGATGAAAAAACAAAAAAACAAAAGAATAAGATTAAAAAATTAAATACGCGTGTAAACACCGAAAGTTTAGGAAATAAAAAAGTTACTCCTTGTAGTGGAATCGAACCTGAAGTAGGCGAAAAAATCGTCGAAAAGGAGCGCGAACGTCAGCCTAAGCAGTTAGGTAGTTTAAATGTAAATATTAGGGAAGACTTGTTAGATAATAGAGATGAACCAGTTATAGAAGAAAAACCGTTAGAAGAAATACCCGCGATTCCAGTAGAACTTGGAACGAATGCTAGTTACATGGAAATTGACACCGGAGCCGAAGTAAGCGTTATCCAGCAAGATTACCTCGAGCAATTGAAGGCGGAAGATGTCAAAATCTTAGAATTACCGGTAGCGTGTTTGGAGATAATTGGTGCATTAAAAGGGAAGGTGCAAAAAATCAGCAAGCAAGTCCTAATTGAAGTTAAACTGGTTGACAAAAGCGTAGATTTACAATTTTTGGTAGTAAAAGGTCTAAAATCTAGAATAATTATGGGATGTGACCTTTTATATAGTTTACAGGCAAAAATAAACATGCAAGAAAAATTTGCAATGTTCAAAATAGGTCAGGAAAATGTTAAAATCCCGTTTATTGATAAAAAGGTTGCAATAACACGGTTAAAAGGAAAATGTTTTAATATTAATTCCCGATACTATAAAACCAATAAAAAGAGCAATTTAATTAAATCGGAGGTAATTAAATCCGACCAAATCGAGGCAACGAATACTACACTCAAAACAAATAAAGTAAATATAAATCAAAATAGTATGAACGAGTTAGTAAACAAAGCTGAAAGCGTTAATGGACCGGAAGTAGGTGAGACAGGCATTAATGATGTAATGGAAGGGAAGTGCGGCAGCAGTCAAGACAGGAAGCCGGAGACAACAGCTAGGAAAAACAAGAAGGTTAGGATACAAAACGAAGAGAGGTTGAATAAGATGATATCGAGGGAGGTGTCAGTTCAACGAAGGAAGGGGCAGAAAGCCAAACAAAATATCGTACCGAAGATGCTATCAAAAGAAGCCAAGGACGAGATTCCGCGTGATAGGGCATTAAAAAGGATTAATGTTCCAATTAATGTTAGGTATAATGGTGAAAAGATTCCAATTACCAACAAAGCGTCGCGGCGCAACCAATGTATCCATAACTGTGTATATTCTAGTAAACGTTGTAATCCAAATAAGGCGAGGTCGAGCACTACACTACACTGCAATTTTTCCGACCACTCGATGAATAATAAAAATAATAAAAAATATAAAAACAATAAACCAAAACATAAAGAATTAATATCTGTAGGAGGAGCAGAAACACGTAACCAAAATCTACCGTTAAATATGCGTGGAAAAATATCGAAAGTTAGATTTAAAAACACTGCTACTTCGGATGTAAATAAGATTAAATTAAGTAGGAAACACGTTAGGTACAAAGAGAAAGTAGACCTAATGGGAAATCAGCTGTGTGAACTTAGACAAGGAGGGGAGACGGTAACCCGAGCAAAAGGGCATGTAGCGGTTCCAATGAAGAAATGTAACAAGATAACTTTGACAAAGGAGTATAGTCAGGGTACTATACTGACGGAACAGCAAGAAGGCCTACTGCAGAAATCAATAGAAAAATATAATACAGTTTTTTCTGAATTGCCGGGACTGTGTAAAAATTACGTTCATGAGCTGAAGGTTAATGCAACAGACACCTTTGTGAATCGTAATTACCAAATTCCCATAAATAACGAAAACAGCGTAAGACAGGAAGACCAACGGAGAGTGCGAATCCAACAAATAAGGATGAATCCAGGTTTTACACAATTATTGCAGGATTGGAGAAACAGACAGATGGCAAACCCTGAATGCTTAGAAATAATACAGGATATTGTAAATAAAGTAGATTATAGAATTGAAAATAATGTATTATGTAAATTTGTAAATGGAATATTGAAAATTGTAGTACCAGAGAACACGGTAAAAGAATTCATAAAACACGTGCATGAAACGTACGGTCACGCAGGAAGAAATAAGATATATAATATGATTAAAAATAGGTGGCATTTTAAATATATGAACAATCGAATTAT
>JAGFPH010007161.1:39568-63522 GCA_018207615.1 Philaenus spumarius | reverse complement strand
AAACCTAAATTCAATCTAGCTTTTCCTTTATTGAGTTAACCTCAATGCATCATAATGATTTGTAAGTGATCAGCTGAGACATTTCTGCAGATTGGTGATTTTGTTTTAAAGGTAAGTCTTTGAACATGTCCAGTCTATGTGTCCCAGTATAGCTTCCGATTTAATTTATTCGTCTTTTTCTAAGACTGGTACATAATTCACAGGACGTAATGTTGTTAAATGGTTTTTATGTAGCCTGATATGATCTGAGGAATTAGCCATAGATATAACAATTAAATTAAATATAGATAACGAAAAAGACAGCAAAAGAAAGACAAAAAGGAAAGTTTCTCCTGACGAAGGTCAAAGTGGAGAAATACATTTTGCCAAAAGGTACGACCTAAGAATAAATGGGCTTACGTTTCTACTGATAATATAGACTACTTTATTGGTGAGTTCAAGAAGAGTCGAATATCGGCTCCGAAACATGTCGTCTTAATTTTTAACTGCAAGAAGTCACGTGACGGACCTTAATAAGGTAATATTAGGCATATTATTATTTATAATAGTGACTTGGTATAAACAAACAAGCATTTCAAATTAGAAGCCGGTCAGGCATCGATGGTATACAAATTTAGAAACATTAAAATAAACTTAGCTAAAACATTTATACACATTAAGTTTAACAAAACATGTCTTCACAAAAATATCAAGCATACTATTGCATCATAAACATCAGCAATAAGTCCAACGTCGTGACCGAAGTCAAACATGCAGCAGAGATCTTGTGCGACGATTTCTTCGGAGTGATTAGGACTTGAAGATAGAGTTTCGAAACACATCTTCTTAATTGTTAACGACAAGAAAAAGGAAATTAATAAGGTAATATCTGTTACCATCCAAAAGGCTAAACAAGTGGAATGCGTACTGGGCTCAAATAAAATGGATGGCACATACAGAAAGTTTATAAAAGCAAAAATATACCAGACACAAGTCTTACCTTAATTCCGAAGTCGAGATATCTGAAATTTTCCTTAACAGGTTATTGGATGAATACAATTAATGTACACATTTATAACAATAACATTTGTTTATTTAAAAAAAGAATTGATACGCCCTTAATATAAAATAATGAAATTGTATACGCCCCAAAATTACAGATTGATTTATTTATTTCCCTCCCTTACAAAAATTAAAGAAAAACCCACCCTGTATTTAATTATATATTTAAATATTAATTTACTTAATTAATCCAAGAAAATAAACTTTAAAAATGGTACAAATGGTCTTAAAGATTAGTTTATAATAGTACTTACAAACTATTTGATATATTTTATGTTGGCCAACGTTTATTAAAAGAAAATATGCGCATTGTATGTAATAAAAAAAAAACTGCAATTCCAAAAGTATAAACAAAATAAAATAATGTAAAATTTTTTACTCAAGGTATTATTAGAATTATGACGTCATTATAAGTAAAAAGAATTTTGATTTCTGACTCTTGGAGTCCGTGGTGTCAAAAATAGGTACCTCACCACCCTTATTATTTTATAAATAACATATATATATATAAATATTACAAAAACATACTATTTTTTAGTTACATGAAAAGTTAAATAGCCCTTTTTATATTTCTGAAAAATCACTGACTTTGCCTAACTTATTATAAGTTCATACTGATTTAAAATAGCCTGTTTCTGTTTATATTTTATAAAGAGTTATTGATCAATCGAGTTCACTTTGTTTAACCCTATAAGCGTCAGGCCAATTACTGCTAGATATACCTCTAAGTGTCAGGCACTTTTTCACTGCTTGAACACATTATCACTTAAACATCTATAAAATGTATCCTATTCATGTAAAGTGTACACTATTATCCAAATTATTGTTCAGGAAAGTATGAAGAACATTTTTGTGTAGATAAAATATTTAAAAAAAAATTTCTCTAATTTATTTTGCATTTTGAACGGAAACAAATTAAACAAATTAAAATTGGTAAACAAAAGTTTCAAATGTAGGGCTCTTGGAAAAATAGGGAAAAAAATTAAATTATAAATCCAAATCGTACAACATGTAGAAAAAACATTTCTTTACATAAAACAATTAAAAAAAATTACTTTCTAAAAAAAACAAAGTTTTGGGGTAAAATAACAAAAATGAGCAATTTGCAAAAAATTACCTGTACATATTGAAAACTCTATATAATGTAGCCTATTCAAGTAAAGTGTATGCTATTTTATATTTTCTTGTTTAGATAAGTATGGTTAGCATTGCTATACAGAATAAATATTTTTTTTTTTTAATTTTCTGAAACTTTTTGCTTTGCGAGCGGTAAAATAAATAAATTTTTAAACCAAATTTTCAAAAGTAAAGGTATTGGAAAAATAATAAAAGATATTTGATTATAAATACAAAATATGCAGGTCTCGATCTATGCAATGACATAACTAACTTGTTTGTCAGAAAATATTTAGTCTATGATAAGGTAAGAGAAAAACTCCGTTTATATTTTGCTGTCACGGGACAGATTAACGCTTTTGTCATGTTTTGAACTTTTGTGTATTTTTAGCGAGATAGTTATAAGACATAGTGTAATAAAGCAATATACCAAATTAATCGTCAGAATGTCTTGAGTACAATGATATATAATATGATATACTTACTATTATTTTTGTTGCACCAATTTTGATTTAAACGCATCAACGAGAATTCTCGTTGCCTGACACTCGGATGCCGGTATGTAGCCGAACGCAATCGACGAGAATTCTCGTTGCCTGACGCTTATAGGGTTAAGACAGCGTAGAAATAAGTTGTAGTTGCGGAGGTGGAATTACATTTTATTATAGTTGCATATTGATAAGAGTTGCACTAAGTAGAAACTTGTAGTAGGAACTTAAATCAGGAAGTTAAACCAGATTTCTCTACAAAATCAGAACATAATATAGGCATTAGTTACTTTAAATAGCCAAAGATAAAATATTATGTCAGAATGAAAATACAGCACGTTTACACGAGGCATGTTGTAATTTGGCTTGTTGTAAACTGTTTGAACATGCCAATTTGGTCTAATATGACGTTATAATTCATAAGTTTCTCTTTAGTTTAATATCAATGTTAATTATTTCAGAGTTACTCTTTGTTTCTAGCAAACTGAAACAATTATACTGTTTTTAATTGACTGGCTGAATTATACTTTTACAGGAACTCTTTAGAGCACAAAATATAACTTGTAGGTAATCACACATGTGTTCACTTCAGTTTAAATTATGTATTTTTCCAGGCTAATTATTAAAATCACTGTTTAGACTATTTAGAATAGTTGTAGGCTTTACAAAATATCAAAATTTACAAAATTTATATGGTTAATTAACTTAAAAATTGCTTTAGCAGAATACAATGGCTTACACGTAACAAACAGCAACTAATAGTAAATGACATATGCAATTATTGGAAAAATTCAGACATCGTAGACTACATGCTACATATTAAGCAAAAATAGAAATTTTACCTGGTATACAGCTATTAACTCATTTGTAGAAGAAAGAATGGAACTACATGTTAGAAGTCGCCAGGCAAGACTTGACCCAGTGAACGCGTTGAAAGTCTATCTCACAAATGAACCAAAATGGCTAACGTAGCCAGCGGCTATTTCGTGCACGAGAGTCCAGACGGTGCTGCCGGTGGTGAGATAACGGAGTACTACATGCCCCTGCGGGCTACTGTGTATGTAACCGCAATACATAGGTGTATGAAAAAAAGGAGTTATCGGGCAAAATTTTGGTAAACGTTACATATCATTATTAATTTCATTTTATGTAGCTTAAACTTCATTATTCTTATCCAGTAGAAGTTAATTGAATACTGTACTTTATTTATGTAAAACATAGTCGTTAAAGTGTAAAGTCTAAAACATTTAAAGAGTGTCAATAACCTCAAAGAACAGAAAAAAACATACACAAAAACAAAAACAAATTTTAAAAGACATTTGCAAAAAATAAATAAAACAAAACTAATGTAATAATATAAGTTATTTCGTTACAAAAAATAAATTATAAATACCCTTAAACAAATTTAGAACTATTATACTTGAATATAAAATAACACCAATTAATTCTGTAGTTGTATAAAACGAATCTAAAAACAAAACTAAAGGGGGCGACAAATGGGATAAAGCTTACAGGCTTCATACTGATAAATCCGTTCCTGACTGTCCCTATGGTTTAATTAAGTAAATGGGAAAGAGATTGCAGAGATGTTAAAGGCGTTAGCACAGCCTCCTGCATTAAATTGGAACCTCATTACTAGCTATAGATGTATCTGCGTTATACGCTGCTCCTACACTACATTAGTTTGTAAAATAAAGTAAAATCTATAAGCGAAAAACACAAAAATTAAGGTTTATTTTGTTTGTCGGGTACTCCAGTATAATTTTAATTTCCTCTATAATACTTGTTTAAATAATTGTTTCGACAACACGTAACCTAACAGTCCTTCAAATTTGTATTCTGTTAAATTTTTAAATCTTTCTTTACTTCATATTTGACCTCAATTATTTCTAAATATTTTACACACAATAAACAAATATAAAAATAATACAAATCTTCATACAGTTTTGTTTAATTACTACTAATGAATATTTAAATATTTATGTCAGAAAAATATGTACCTAATGGTTTTCTATGTTGAAAAATCGTTAAAGTATGGGTCACATTTGAGGCGTTCCAATGATATAAATTTATAAGCGTACTAAACTCTGAACCAGATTTTACCATATTAGTTAAGTTTTGATGTTTTGCAAATGTAGAAATTACTTTTTAAAGTTGAATAAGTTCATAAATTATTAAATAAATAACAAAGGTTATGTAGACAGACTTACAAAGTTTTCTTTTATAAAACTTACAGTCATAAAGAAAATAGTGAACACCAGATGCTGTTTGAAATAATTAATTTGTTTGTTCTACCTGGAATGATGGTTTGTGGAATGTTTCATCATGTTTGTTTCATGGTTTGTAAGTTTTTTTAAAAGTACTATTATACAGGGTGCGGCAAAACCGACTAAGAAGTTTCTATCGATTACCACTCGGGCTGTGGTGGGGGTAGGAAGTCGCGCATAGTCTGTTGTTGTTCCGTTGGCAATCCCGTTTCAGTAGCCAACATGGTTTGGACCGGTGCACATCGTGGGTTCGCCGTACGGGCGTATTATGAAAACAACAGCTCTGTGATCGCTACACAACGAGCATTTCGGCGACGCGACGGTTCAACATTACGCGCAACAATGCCGTTCCTAATGCAACCACGATTCGGTCCTGGGTCCGACAGTTGGAGGAAACTGGTAGCACACTAAGAACAGATACACATGGCAGACGCATATCCATAAGAACACCAGAAAATGTGCAGCGGGAGAGAACACCAGTTCAACAATCACCGATGCGTTCTGCACGAAAACATGCTGTTGCATTGGGGATTTCAGACCGCAGTTTGAGAAGAATTCTGCAGTTCGATTTGAAGTTCCATCCCTTCAAAATAATGATTGCTCAAGAATTGCGCCTAGCAGACTATGCTAAGCATCAAAATCTGTGTGAGCAAATGCAGCGACGAGGCACATTTTCACCTAAGTGGATACGTGAATAAACAGAGTTTTCGCTACTGGGCTGAACATAACCCCAGAATTACTCAAGAAAGACCACAACATTCGCCTAAAGTGATAGTGTGGTTCGCCGTATCGCAATTTGGTGTGTTAGGCCCGTACTTTTTTGAGGAGGAAGGCGTAACCGTTACCGTGAATTCCACACGTTACGTTTCAATGTTGCAAAATTTTCTGCAACCCAGAATTGACGAGATTGTTGAAGAACATGTATTGGGGGACTTTTGGTTCCAACAGGACGGAGCTACGGCTCACACAGCTCGAATTTCACTTTGTGTTTTGAGAGAAATGTTTCCGGGACGCCTCGTCTCTTTGAGGGGTGATGTCGAATGGCCTGCGCGGTCACCCGATTTGAGCATTTTCGATTACTTTCTTTGGGGATATCTGAAGGAAAAGGTGTTCAAAAGTCGCCCACACACCCTACCAGAGCTAAGAGAGCGGATTATTGAAGAAGTGAACGTCATACCTCAAGATATGTGTGCAAGAGCTGCTCGAAACTTCAGAGATCGTCTAAAACAATGTATTGATGCTAACGGCCGCCATCTTGAAGACATAATTTTTAAAACTAAATGAACGTAAAATGGTATGTTCTAATAATAATATTTTTTTTTAATTTCTCTCTATATATGACTTTTTTTTGCTCCTCAAAATTGCTTAGCTGGTTCTGCCGCATCCTGCTACACCGAAATGCTCGTTGTGTAGATATATTGTTTTCATAATACGCCCGTACGGCAAACCCACGATGTGCACCGGCCCAAACCATGTTGGCTATTGAAATGGGATTGCCAACGGAACAACAACAGACTATGCGCGACTTCCTACCCTCACCACAGCCCGAGTGGTCATCGATAGAAACTGCTTAGTCGGTTTTGCCGCACCCTGTATAATTATAATCTACACTCTCAGCAACATTTAAGGTATAAAAACCACGAGGTTCCAACTGCCTAACAGTTAATGATAAGTTATAAGGAAAACTGAACTGGATCGAATCTTTATCTTAGTAACGGAATACGAAATTACTGTCAGCTGATTGCCGAAATGGAAATTTGAAAATAGGCTGGTTAGTGCTGATCTCTGGTTTACAATTCTGGTATTATTACCGGCATCCACGGATTTATTTAATGTTAATATAAACTTGTCGAGTATAATTACATATGTCTTAATACAAATTGGTCAAACTAGCCCTTAAGCTCATAAGTTGGGGATTTTTTAAAGTGAATATAATAAAAAACTTCATTATGTTTTCTTTTACTTATTTTTCTAAGGTCGCTAAATACAGAACATATTATAAAGTAGTAATTTCAGTTGCCAAAGCTAAAGAACAATCTGGTCTAATCTGCACTTCACTACGGAACACCATTTATGAAATGAATGACTCTACCTCTATAGCCATAGTTGTGTTGAGCAACCGTAAAGCACCCATGGGAATTATGTTCAACCAAACTTTGAACAACTCTTATTTTCAGAGATTAAAATTAACTAAAAATAGTGTAAATAAACCTTAAAAATGATGAAATGTTATCTATATAGATTAACTAGATTCGAAGAGCACTGGTAATTAATTATATAAAACACTTATTGCTAAAATAACAATAATTAACTTAGATAATTAACTTAGATAACTTAACTTACAATAATGTTAACTGTTAGTAACACAATCTTTATGGTTTTGCTAACAATTAAATATCGTGAGTTAGTTAACCTTAAAAATTAAGAAATTGTTATTTATACAAATTTATTAGCTTCCAAGAGAATCGGTAATGAATAATATAAAACATTTATTAGTTAAATAAAAATTATTAACTTGTAATAACACAATCTGTCTGACTTTCTTAAATTAAAGTTACATGGACAATAATTATTTGCAGCAGTTTTTAGGGTGCATAATGTAACCTTTTATTATTGTAGGCCTATTTCACTTCTGATAGTTTTCTTGAAGTACTTCATCACAGACTTGGATGTATGTAGGTTACTTATAAGAAATGTATATGTTTAATTTTCCATTTCAAAGTTTAAGAATTTTATGTTTTGTTTTATTTTGTTTTTTACACGGAGCAGGCATCATAGTAATGCTGCACTAAATTAAAATGTAGACTATAATTAATGCGGACTGTAAATTTGAGTTGTATATGTAAGTTTCTTATTTCTTTTTTTTTCTAGTCACCGCTTACTGGATTCAGGTAACTAGATAATCCATGTAAGTGTCTAATCAACTATCATGTAAAAATATAGATGTAAATAAAAAAAAATTATTTTTTTAAAAATAAGGTGGGCAGTTTTAGGGTAGCCTTGTTTGGTTCAAATACTTTAAAATTAATGAAATTAACCAGCCTTTCTGCAGAAACATTCCTGTGTTTCACTTGAACTTGGAGATAAACTTGAAGACTAATATGAAAATTGATTGTCTGAGTTTCTTACTACTGCATGTTTAACGTAAGAAAGTGTAAGATCCAGTTTTTTTAATCTATATATATAAAAGCGAAATACCACTGACTCTCTCATCACGATTTCTCAAAAACTACCGAACGGATTGAAATGAAATTTGGTATGTTGCTTACTCTAGGGCCATAGGTGCTCACTAAGAAAGGGTTTGAAAAAATTCGAAATTTTAGGGCGGTTTGGATGGATCAAAGTTATTAAAAAACGATTTCTTTAAACTACAGAAATGATTGGAATAAAATTTGGTATGTAGCTTCCTCTAGGGCCATAGGTGCTTACTAAGAAAGGGTTTGAAAAAATTCGAAATTTTAGGGGGGTTTGGCTGGATCAAGGTTATTAAATCAAGATTTCTTCAAAACTACCGAACGGATTGGAATAAAATTTGGTATGTAGCTTCCTCTAGGGCCATAAGCGTTCACTAAAAAAGGGTTTTAAAAAATTGGAAATTTTAGGGGGGTTTGGGGGGTAAAAATTACTAAATCACGATTTCTTCAAAATTACCGAATAGATTGGAATGAAATTTGGTATGTAGCTTCCTCTAGGGCCATAGGCGCTCGCTAAGAAAGGGTTTAAAAAAATTCGAAATTTTAGGGGCGTTGGGGGGATCAAAGTTATTAAATCACGATTTCTTTAAAACTACCGAACGGATTGAAATGAAATTTGGTATGTAGCTTCCTCTAGGGCCATAGGTGCTCAATAATAAAGGGTATGAAAAATTTCGAAATTTCCGGAGGGGTTTGGGGGGACAAAGTTATTAAAATCATAATTTCAGATCTTTTATTATTACGACAATAGTGCTTTTATTATTTAAGATCTATATACATAAAAGTCAAATATCACTCACTGACTGAACACTTAAAAAGAATACAATTACTTTAAAAAGACTGAAAATACCAACCACCACGGGCAACGCCGTACGGATCAGCTAGTCACTTATAAACGGCTGAAATGTGTCACATCCATTTTGATTTCACACATTAGAATGGGCCTAGTTAACACAATTACAACTTTTAAAACGTCGTGCTCTAACTTTTAAAACTTATTGGTTTAACTCTTTACCTCTGTAATTTGTAAATTTGGCAGAGCGCAAAGTTAAGAGTTCCAAGTTGAAACTTAGTTTGGTGGTTTAGCATTCAAGTCAACAGATGTGTCTTTTACGTTGGTCAACATTTTGATGTGGACTAAATGTTTTGAAACGGAAAACCACAAATAAAGTTACTTGAAATTAAAAGGCATACAGAGGCACATTAATGGTGTTTCCTTTAAGTGATAACAAGTGGGGAGATATAAATTTGTTTAAATATATATTGCATGAGGCAGATTTTCATTTAGACCAACAATTGTAAATAATAAATCTTTTATAAACAAAAGAAAACAAAGGAAAAGTATTTGTAATTGTACGTTAGTATTTATTTTCCTGTAATGTAAGGCCTCAAATGTAAGGCCAACGGGGTGTAGTACTTCGTGCATTCTTTTAATTGAATTAAGGTTCTTAAGACAAAGGTATAATTTATGAAATAATCTTAAATGTAATCACGTATTTTTATCGCTCAACTAGACTTTTTATGGTTTTTATGACGCCTGCATTATTGTAAAATTCACAATTTTCATAAAAAGTGTAGATAACTGCGAATAAATTTAATTCAAATTTTTAAATGTCAATCTTAATTTTAATATATTTTTAGCAATACTAAGTTTTGGGTTTTTTGTAGTATTAACGTTTATTTGTTTGCTAGTAGGAGATAAATGGTGTACCTATGTTGCTAGCACCCCGCAATGTACGCGGTAAGATTAAAACTGTTATTGTAAGAAACCAGCAACAAAGAAACCCCCAACATTTCTACCGAAAATTGGTTTAATGTATCCTTAACTGTTTAGCCACAGTATGCAATAAACCAATCAGGACCGTTATTTGCTCAATTTGTATCACTTGTTCAACCTGTTATTGGATTTTTTCTCAAAGACAGTAGGCCTACAGTGCGAAACAGAACTTGTTTTAAAAATGTGACGAAACTAGTTTCTCAAGAATGGTTCCCATGATAAAGTTAAAATAATAGGTAATATCTGATGAAGTTGATTAAATTTAGTAAAAGTTGCATTGTTTTTCAGAAGCAAGTCATAACAGAAATTATGAGGACTTTGTAATTTTGTACAAAGTAAATTTATTAAAGGAAGTGATTTACTTAAACAAATTATAGAGACAGACAAACTCTAAACATTAAAGGAAAATAAATAATTAACTTTGTCTAACAATTTTTACTTGATTTATTATTTTTTTAAATAAAAATGCAATATTTAAACCGTTCACAGTATTAAAAAAAAAAATTAAAAGTTTTCTTAATTGAGAAAAATAAATTTAAAATTAAATTCTATGTTATGCCTATTTTTAAATAATTCCTACGAAAAAGTGAATTTTTTATTTTATAATGCTATTTACTAACGCATGCTGGGAAAATAAACGAATTTTATTGGTCTAGAAGCTTGGGTTCGCTTGTTGAATAACAAATACAGTACTTTCTTGCTCCTTGTCTCAACAAATTACAGTATTATTTGGCAGCAGCTGTCTTATATTATTATCCATCTTATAAACCCCTATCTGTTACATAATAAAGAATAGAATAGAATAGAACAGTACACTTGCTTTATTTATATTAACTTATTACATCCAAATTAGCTTTTTAACATATTTTTAACAATGGCATTACGGCCGTCTGTTAGGTTGACTTTTTTAACATATTTTTTTATTATTAAACATAGGCATTGCTACATGTATATACAAACACAAAAATATATCAAAATACAATTAAGTAAACTTAAACATCTTTTATTCTTAGAACACTAGACAAAAACACTATTAAAATTATACGTATGTGTATACATCCATACAATTATAAAGTAACAAAATAAACAATTGAAGAAATTAAAATTGCCTGTATTGTCATTTCTAACACCCATTCATACAATTATCTAATGACAAAATAAACATTAAGAAGAATTAAATTCTTGTATAAGACTCAATGCATTTTGAACAAATCTACAAAGAGTTGACCAATCCCTACCATTAATAAATTTCTGAAACTCAGGTTTAGACAATACCTTTCGATGAAACGAAGACTTTCTAAATTCGGCTAATATCGGACATTCTGCAATAAAGTGAAAAACATCTTCCTGTTCTCCCATGTTGCACAACAAACACATGCAATTTCCCCCTTGAACCCACGGTTTATAATTTAAAAAGATTAATTCTGCCCTACTCTTAAATATCCATTTTATTTACCTTATTGTAAAATTATCTTTAAATTAAATGATAATTTTCCTTTTCTCATAAAAGTAAATTTAAATTTGCATAAATGCTGTAATACTTTCCCCCTTTTTGCCGCCAATAACAAATTTTCTGATTGTTCCGTTTTAATTTTCTTAATTAAAAGACTTAATTCCATCGAGTTCCAAGATTGTAAACGTTTGCCTAAACCTACTCCATATTTGTCTCCTAATTGTTTACATAGTCTGTACCTATATGTTACCAATATTTTCTATATGCAAATTTGTATTAAAATTTAAGTTTATATTTACTGTATTTTATTCAGTGACAAGGTAACTTTATAACCTCAATTTAATATGCAATGTTTTAGTGTCATAATTAATTATTTTATTTATGAGATAACTTTAATAGTTTTTCTCCAGTTTTCATATAAGACCTATTTCTATTAAATACATATGCATATGTAAAACAAGTTTAATTTGGAAGATGACTGGACATGGATCACATACATATATATATATATATATATATATTATTTTATAAATCTAGTCAAGAGCGTACATATAAAAAAGATTTAACGCCAGAACTTATTTTGATAACTGATTTGAAAATTAAAACTAAATAAGTTGAACAGCAGCTAATAAAGTAAGTTCTAAAGTTAAAATTTTCTTTGAATGTTGTGCTTTTGACTAGTTTAAAAAAATATATATATTCGATCCGGTCAAAGTCATCTTTCAAGTAATTTTTTATATAAAGGCCAAGAGCGTTACAGTTATTAAGGAACAGCTTTTTTATGAAGTGGAATAACAGTCTCGTTATTCAATAGACATAACTCGTTCCTATATGTTAAAAAAGTGATAACAGAAATTAAACTTAAACTATAAAAATATTTTATTTATTGAAGTATGACATGAACTAACACTTTGTCCCAAGAACCTCAATTAATGTCGTTAGGATATACTTTGTATTGTGGTTTCAATAAATTAGTTTTGTCTCTGTATGAAATTTAATTTTACGTATCACTAAATGTGGGTTAAGTTTCAAGTATTTTAGTACTCACACAAATTTTAACTATCATAATATACGAATGAAGAACATCAGCTCACATGACCTCTAACCTACAAAACTAAGTTTGAACTTTGAACTCCAAACTTTGCACTCTGATAAATTTATAAAGTGCAGAGTTAAAGTGTTCGACCAATACGTTTTACAAATTTGCATTTCGATCTAGTATTTTGTAGAGTAGCTTATCGAGGGGATCTTAATTAAAAGTGATAATTGTCCAAAATGAGTCTATTCTAATATGTCTCAGAAAAATGGATGTGTCAAAAAAGAGCATTTTAGAAGTGATATGAAAATATCTCATCAAGTTCGCTGCCACTAATTCTAATAATCATGGACTAGGAAGGACTAACTATAAATCAAGTTTGAAGAAATATAAAATATTTTAAACTTTCTTAAATAACGTAATTATTAACGAAGGAATATTTATTTGACTAGTAATAATCGTTCTGTACGAAGCAAAAATATCTGAGCTGCATTGAGATATGCAAATTAAAATAGAAATAACTGTTTTATATTATACTGCATAGCCAATTTATAAAACATAGAGTTATGGTATAATTTTACTATTAGCTCTTGATTTAAATAGCTCTTGATAGTTCACAAAAAAAGTAATGATTCGTTTTGTTTAAGAAAAGATATTTGTTTACTAATGAGTTGTTCTTTCAACACTTTGAACTCTGGACCCTTACACATTGTGATGCTCAGATACCTAGGGGTTTTGGTAGTATTTAAAAACAATTCTCTGGTACTTACCTTATTTAAAAATATAACATATTATATTATATAATTTTAAAGGCAAAATAATGAGCTTTAAGAAAATGTATATACTTTAAAGGTTTATAAAAAAATCAAAATGGTAACAAATAATGAAAACGTATGAAATTTTTTTTAAACAAAAACAGCTACACAGACCTTTACTAATAATTGGTCACCCATGTTATTTTTCTCATAAGATTAGAAAAAGTTTGAAAAATGAATCCTACTGCTAAAATAAATTATAACTGTATAATAAATGTACAAATAAAACAATAAAACACTATTCAAAAATCATAGATAACCACCGAATTCCTTCAGTTGTCTTTTCTCCGTTTAGTGCGAGGATCACTATTATTATTTACACTTTATAACTACAAACATTAAAAAAAAAACACTTACGAATTATAAACTTTGCTTCAATAATAAACTACTGAAAAATGTAAAAACTTGAAACACAATAAGAACTAATGACCACACACATCGAGTTACAGCGATTGCAGAATGCTCACAGCTGATCAGATGCGCTTGTAGTACATCTGATATTTATATGATATTTTTCTTGGCCAGTGGTATAAAAATTCCAAAGGTCAAAGACATACGAACTACAATAACTAATACACATGACGAGAATACCTGAACCCGAATATATGCCTACTGAGCTGAGATGTAGAATTAAATAGAGAGGTCCGAGTTATACTCGTGCATCGGTACCTGACGCCGCGCGCCGCGAACCTGGCCCGATATATACTTGGGCTCAGGGTTCAAAGTGTCTTTGCAGTTAAAACTAATGCTCTTCAATGTAAAAAACAGAACTTTTAAATTGAACTTTAGTTTCATCTGTGAATCTGCCTCTAAAATGTGTTTCTTTATTTAAATGTATACACTCTAGTTAGGGAGGGAGGGGTCTACATACAGATTTTTGTAGGTGTGTATGTTTACTATGACAAATAAATATGGAAGTTTAACCTAAATATAAAAACAAAATGTATAATGATGTTACGTAACAGAACAATAGAGTTGATTTAGATTTGAATATTTAATTATTTAAAATTGTAATACGTTTTTCATGTGGTAAATAAATATTTTCATAATTACGTGTCTGATCGAGTACTTATTAGGATGATGAAATAATTCTTAATTTTTATGTTCTAAAGTAATTCATATCAAATTAAAAATGATTTAATTTTAATACATGAATCTTAATTTACATTGATTATAATGTTTATATTAAGTAGATTTTAGCAAGGTTTGCAGTTAGTATGAGCTATTAAAATTCGTTTTTTTTATATGAGCTCGAGTAGAAACATTTATGCTTTATAAGCACATAGCAAATAGTTGTTTAAATTTAATGTATAATACTAGTGAAAAGTAAGAGTACTGCTACGCTCTTACTGATACGCTGAAAAGTAAGAACAGGGAAAAATTAAGCTTTTGGTCTACTACCTATGTGCTGCCGTTGATTAAGTGCTAGATTATTGACAGTGTGGCAAGTTCTTTTTAACTGCCCCTTTGTTGGGCAATTGTTTGCATCGTTATACATTCCAGTAGCTTTAAATCAATGGTTTAAATTTTAAACTGAGGAAGTTTAGTAATTATTTTAGCCCACAAGTGTATTGTAGCAAAAAAACAAAAGAAACCAACAAACTAGGTCTGTGGCTGTTGTAGTATTCCGGTTTTATTGGCCAGTTACTTACTTAAAAATAACTTGTGATAATAATTGAGACACCAGTGTTAACCTAAAACGTATTGATGAAACTTTCACAATGAAACATTACATTTCATAATCTATTTTATAGTAATTATAAAGTAACAAACTCTACAAGAACGTTTACCATGCTTACGAAAAATCTATAAAATTGTATGTTTATAAAATTTAGTGAAATTTCTCAGTATTATTCGCACTAAAACCATTCGTAGAACAAAGTTTAAAGTTGTTTGTAAAATAAACACAATTCAATCACGGTTGCTTTCAGCCAATAGTTAAATACTCAAATACTTTTGTGATAAATTGCTTATTTCATGACCCACTTACCCCACTCGTAATACTATAGGCCTAACTATATTGTCATTGAAAAGCTTTTTAGTAAATAAACGTATTAGTTGTTTTCTGCATTCAAGTTTTCTATACAATTATAAAATTGGCTTTGCATTAGTTATTTCTGGTTAGCGTGTAAATAGAAACCTCATTTTTTAATATTTAGTTAAACAGCTGTTGCGCAGCTGTGATATGATGATGCTTGTTGGGAGAATAAGTACGGTAGACAACCATTTTTACAGTATACGCTTAAATGTTAATAAATACACTATA
This sequence comes from Philaenus spumarius, assembly GCA_018207615.1. Taxonomy (NCBI): domain Eukaryota; kingdom Metazoa; phylum Arthropoda; class Insecta; order Hemiptera; family Aphrophoridae; genus Philaenus; species Philaenus spumarius. The sequence goes on along the minus strand of JAGFPH010007161.1, from coordinate 48,069 downwards.
TCATTCTTTGTTACTTATGTATAGCCATTATTGAATAGTTTAAGACGCATAACAACGATACTATTTTAGTGAGTAAAACTAATGACATATTACAATAATGCATTTGTAAATGAACAACAATTTTGATATAGAACGAAAACAAAACGAATCGTTTGAATCGTTTTTTATCGTTTGAATTACTAACGACTGTGCGTTAGTAATTAAAATGTTATTCTTTTAAGTCCTATTATACTAAAAACCAGGTATGTGAATTTATAGTACCAGATTGGAATGTTTTTGCTTGTCACCTTTAACGTAGGCTTTGTTATAAAACTTTACTTGTAAGTTTACAACTATGTGAACTTAAGTCTACATTTAATATTGTAAATAATATTTCAAACTCTTAAAGTATAATTTAATATCTATGTAATTCAATTTTCTTCTTCATATTAGGTAATTTTTTTGGTTTTCCTTGCTAACTGAACTTAACGTCACGTAGGCCTATATAAAAAAATTAAAAAAAAATGTCATCATAATTGTAAGTTCTGTTTTAAAAAAAAATTTCGGTGATGACGAAAGACAGACAGACAAGTCGCTGCGCATGACTTTACGCTGCGCTACAAAAGAAGTTAATGGATGTGTGTGTCAAAGAGTGTGACCAAAGAAACTTTTTTTTTAAGTTAGGCCCATCTGAGAATCGACCCACTAAACAAATTTTAATTGGAAGGTAACCACGCTCTGCTACCAGAAAACATGTACCAGTCTTAGATAAAGACGAAAAAATTAAATCGGAAGCTATACTGGGCCACATAGACTGGACATGTTCAAAGACTTACCTTTAAAACAAAAATCACCAAACTGCAGAAATGTCTCAGCTGATCACTTACAAAAATATTATTATACTTTGAGGTTAACTCAATAAAGGAAAAGCTTGAATAAATTTAGGTTTATTAACCAATATTTAAAAAAAATATCATATGCCCTTAGTTATAAAAAAATAAAAAATTTACATGCCCTTAGATACAGAAAAAAATGAAAAAGGTTAGATTACAAAATATAATTTAAATTGAATTTAAAAGTTCCCTCCCCAAAAATTTAAAAGTCCAAAAACCCTCCCCATTAATAATGATTACAAAGTTTATACAAAAATTATTAATTAGACAAAATTACAAAAATTTAACATATAGTACCATGGATTTATTAATAAGTAACATTTATGTAGTTGGCCAACTGTAAAGCTAAGTATAATTAAATAATAAAAAAATAAAGCATTAAATGAAATTGTGAGACGTCTCTCTATAATAAAAAAAAATGTATATAATTTCTAATTTTAGTCCTTGGAGGACTGAGGTTCGAAACTTGCTATAGCGCTCCTCCCAATATTATTAAATATAAAAGATATATATTAAATATTATACATTTGTTACAAGACACAAAACCGTACACAACCTATTCAAAAAGTTTCTTACAAAGTTCACTGCAGATTTTAGTAAAATTTCTTATTTAAGTTCATAGCTATTTCAAAAAAAAAAAAACCAGGCACTGTCGCAGAAAATAACCATTAAAGTTGCATAATGAAGTTGGATTTAGAAGCAAACATGGTGTTGTAGTTGCATTTAGAAGAAAACATGGTGTTGTAGTTGCATTTAGAAGCAGAACATATGGGTAGTACTTGCACCAGTTATACACTGCATATAAAAACAAAATACATGTTTTTAGAATTAAGGTAGGCTTTAAAACCAAGCATAGTGAAAAGCCTTAAAGGTTAAAAGTTTGCCTTTATAAAATTTTTGATAACAGGTGATAAGCAGGTATTTTAAAATAAAAATGTCAACTGTTAATACAAGACTTAACCAAAGTTAACTTGTCATGTTACTTTAACTGTTGCTACATGTCTAGAGACCACATGGTAAACTTTAAAATGTTCATTGGTTATAGGCTCAAAATATATCAGAGATATCGTTATTTAAATGATAGGTTTTTTAAAGGTCCTTATTTGTTAAAGATTACACAGCTTTAAATTTGTACAAAAATTATATAAATTGCCTAAGCTAGGCTTTAGTTTGAAAATAGGCTAGTTACATAAAATTTAATATTTAGACTGTACTGAAAGTATTTAAAGAAGAAAATTGAATTACATAGATATTAAATTATACTTTAAGAGTTTGAAATATTATTTACAATATTAAATGTAGACTTAAATTCACATAGTTGTAAACTTACAAGTAAAGTTTTATAACAAAGGCTACATTAAAGTTGACAAGCAAAGACATTCCAATCTGGTAATATAAATTCACATACCTGGTTTTTAGTAGAATAGGACTTAAAAGAATAACATTTTAATTACTAACGCACAGTCGTTAAACTCCCGACTAAGACAATAATAAAAAGTAAGAACGGCACAAAGACCAAGCCATTACGTCTGTCGAGTTGAACAAAACGGAAGGTAAAAATGGCTGCGCTTCAACTAAGTTAATTTTATCAGAGCCGGTCACGTGATAAAAACAGCTGACGTCTGATAGTTTCGCATTACAGCGACCTCTGCACAGATGCGCCTGCTTAGTGCATAGCACTAACAGCTGACGTCTGTACGGAGTCACCGCCTAGCGGGAAAAAGGGAACTACTTGAAGAAGAAAGAAGGTTGATAATGCAGAAGGCATTTGACTAACGTAAAAACTTGGTGGAAAGTAAATTTTGACAACGCGGAACTCTAATAACGGCACAAATGTAACGTTACATATTAAGTTGTAGGTACAAGAAATGTGTCTCTTACTTAGAAGGACCAGTCACGGATTGGAGTTTTCAGGAATAAGTACATGAAAATGGTTTAAATTCCTTTGGCTAAAAATAATAAAGAATGGTATTCAATTAACTAGCAATTTAGAGAACATATAATTATGAAATTATGTAACGCTGGGTCATTTCTAAAGTAGCTTGCACTGTTCGTAACATTTTGTTAATAGCAAATGTTAGCAATATTCTTGTTATCAAGTGTAAATCCAGCTTAAATTGTGATCTTAAAAGCCTCTAACATTGTAGAAAACCAACATACTAGTAGAAACGTAGGTAATAGAGTTTGATTTTTACCAAAAACTTGTATGAAGAAAATAGTATTTGCAGATTATATTACATAATTATCATAAATGTAACTAACTTTTTCGGTTTGCAATTCTCTAACAATGTTTGAAATCAATGTCAGCAATGAGATTTTTACCTAATGTAAACGCGGCTTAATAGCCCAGGCAGAAGGGTGTTAAAGATGAATTTGCCTAGAAAAAAATACGGGAGAGATGAAACTTGGTAATATTATAGTACATTTTGACATTATAAAAAAACATACTGAGTTTGCGACCCCCACCACTTTGAGCTAACGCCGCCATAGTAGAAAATGGTGGCCAAATTCCAGTTTTTCCAAATAACTTCAGTTTGGAGCGTCCTAGGAATAAATGTTTCGTATGAATTTATTATAAATTTGTTTTATTATTATTGTTGTTATTAATGTTATTTCTAGATAAGAAATTTATGTTAATTTACATTCTTACGTACACACTTGTTTTTGTTATAGTTTATTTTAATAATAGTAATTATAATTTGTAATATATTATTAAACTATTATTGCTGTTATTTATTTATACTAAACTTTTTTACCTAGGACGCACCCAACTGAAGTTATTCGGAAAATTTGGTCTCCATTTTCCAAGATGGCGGCGTAAGCTCAAAGTGGTGGGGGTCGCAAACTTAGTATATTTTTTAGGATGTCAAATTGTACTATATTACCAAATTTCATCTCACCCGCATTTTTTCCAGGTAATTTTTTTTTCCAGACGCTTGAAAAATCACCTGAGTATGGGTTCACCACAAAAATAATATAACGTTGCAAAATATTTACATAACTCAAGCGTATTATATTTGTGTATTTGCTTGTATCTTAACAGATATTAAAATATAGTAATACAGTCAACTACTGGAGACCCCTAAGTGCTTCTCACACAAACTACGGTGTTTGCGCTCTTTTAATTATGAACAGAATAATTTATTTTAACCTATATTTTTATGCTACGTACATTTTACTTATATTTAAATAAACAAGAATCATTATTTATTACACTATTATAAAAAATACAAATGTTTCATTTGAAAAAAATAGTTCTTAGGCAATATATAATACAAATATATAAATATTTTGAAAAACTGTCCATAAAACAAAACAAAATTTTAGATAATTTGGTCCTAGGAAAGTTAACCAACCTAGTCCAATGAAGTTGTATAATTTTACTTCTGGACGTTTCGACTCCAGCAGAAACTCTTCCTTTAGAAAGTGCTACGCTTCGCTCGAAGTATATTGTAGGCCTATAGGAAAAAGTTTGAGATAAAATAGCCGCATTATATTTCGGAATCTCAAACAACTTTACTATACCAAGCAATACTATTGTAAAAATTCATCTAAAATATAGTAGCAAGTTTTTTTATTAGATTTAATTGTAAATGAAAACTTTTGACGTTTTAAAGTTTTTAGTTAATAACAGGTCAACAAGTGTGTTACAGTTAATGTTCTAGGTACGTAGTTTAGAATGGGTATTTTTTATATAAGTGAAAGTAATACCATCATAATAAATATATAAGAAAATAATCAAGAATTAATGAACTAATTAAGAAGTAACCTTTAAATGTAATATTTTACATTATTATTTAGTTAAAATGATTCTTTTGGAATAGATTTCATAAAGGGGGAAATTGTTCTAATTTCATATTAACAAACACATACAAAACAAGAACGGCGATATATTGAAATTACATTAACCAATGGGAAAGCTAGTCTAGTGTAATAAGCCACAGCTGCTTTTTTGTAGTCTGGAATAGCAATTGTTTTTCAACTAAATTTATTTGGTATTTTTTGTTAATCAGAAATTGTATCAGTGTGGATCGGAAACAACTGACGTGTTGACGTTATTTTTGTGCGAGACTTTATTGGTGTGTGCGTGTACGCAGTTTATTCTACAATTATGTATTTTTTGTAAGTATAGTTTATAGTCACGCTCAAAAGTTTTAAACGATGTTTTAAACATAATCTGGTTCAGGATCTGTGTTAAATTGTTGATAGTTCATTAGTTATAGCTATTGGGTGTATGAAAACCATACAAGCTTTTAGCATTTAGTCTTAGCTGTATAACAAAGCTTTAACGTTTGCTATTAGGTTAAAGCTTAGCTTTATAACAAATGTAAAATCATGGACTAAATCCAGGATTTGAAATAAGCACTTCTAGCTTTTAATGCTAAGGCTCTGCCAACTGAGTTACAATATTTTCTAAAGGTCCTTGTTTCAAATCCCGGTATTGGTCCATTTGTTCACTTATAATTAAATTAAATTAACCATTGCTGGGAAGTATACAGTGGGAAATTTATTACAACTTCGTAAAATAACATTTAAAACTTAACTCTGGATAAAGTGAGGTGAATAACCGTCAGCTAACACTAGTTATCAAAAGCTGTAAATGTTAGCTTAAGCTCAAGTGTTTGAAGTTATTAACATTCGCGATTAAAGTTGAACAAAATGAACAGAACTACATTTTAATATCGTAAATTGGATTAATAAAAATAATAATTTCATAACAAAATAAGACTCTAATAACTAAACGAACTTTGATTTATAAATTATATACACATTATACTAACTAGGATTATACCATGTAAATTTTCAAGATAAGTTTGTAAGTTATTTAATAAAATAATAGTTCGTGAATTACCTATATTTTTCGTTAAAATACACAATAAATTCAGTTGTCTGATTTGGCCTATTTGGTTCACAATTTGTCATAAATATAAGTGGTTTTAAATAATGAATAATTTTAACTTAAGCTTAATTTTACTAACTGTACTTTCAGTTCAGCTAGAAACAGAAGTAACATCTTTTTAGTACTAACTTTGCTTATTTTTTCACACTAATTGTAAACAATGTAAGATTTTTGTTTACATTTTCTTTATCTTATGTTTTTTTTCAACACTCATTTTAATTTAATAATTATGTTTCTAAAATGTATCATCATTTCTTAAAACTTTGTATAAAATAATATTTATGATAAGCTTTATGGTAAGTGTGTGATGTTCTTTCTTGACCTTAGTCTGTATTTTTGTTTACAACAGTTAAACAATACATACAAATATATTAAAATTGTTCTATTAATTAAACCTACACTTATGCGTGACATACTTTTTATAAATACTGATATAAATATTGTCATAAATACTGATAAAACTAATTATAACTAACTGTTATTTTGTTTTGTGTTTAATTTTATTTTTGAGCTGTACTGTTAGAGATTTTTTTAGTAGTTATTTTACCTTTAAAATGTACAACTGTTCGATAGTTTTAAGTTTGTTGTTTTCTACTTTTTCATGATTTATATTTTAAGTACTTTCATTTCTATTGTTAACAGTTTTCAGTCGAAATCAGAAGATGCAATCTTATACGGTTTCCTCCTCTAATACAAATTTAAAAAATAGAAATAAAACTTATTGGCCTTAATAAGTTATTAAATGTTTAAATCTTTTTTTTGTACAGTTGAATCTTTGTTTGTAGTGAAGTACCATGTTATTTCAAAATTGAGTCTATTTTATACACTCATGTTCAATTTTGAAAACAAAGCTTAAATACTAATTTATTTTAAACAAACTTCTTAATCAATGAAAACTAATTTATATATCCGGACACAGTTTCTTTATATATATAAAAGAAATATATAATATAGTTAAAAAATTTCTTTATATTATACAATTAAATATTTAACCTTTTTGTAAATGTTATCTTTCTATATACTGTACAGTCGGTAGACGAATACCTTGTTATTTTATTAGGGATTAATAATAGGTTATATTTTAGATTAAATTTCAGCTAAAGAGAAAAAAACGTAGTAGTTTAAGTAAATTGTTATACCTTATTTAAACACGAATACTTTGTTATTACACAAAATAAAACACTTCCATTTGTTTAGTAGTCTGTATAGTTTTTGGACAATTTATAATTGACAAATATATTCGGAATGTAAGTATTTCATAGTTCGGTCTCAGATATACTGTTAATAACAATAATAATTACTGAACAGTCTGTTTAGTTTAAAACCCATTGCGCTCATGGATCAATAACTTAACGAAGAATTCTCTATCAGTAATTTTGTAATCTGTTTTTTTATCTCTATTGGAGCGGCTTCATAGGTTGGTTTTATTATGGATGGTGAAGATACAAACACTACTTTCATGCAGTTGTTAATATGATGAAACAAACTCCACTAGCAAGGGCGTACTGAAGATGCTACTTGTAGCTTTTTCATCTTTTGGATTTATGTGTAACATCTTTATCTGCAATGTGATAGTAACCAATAAGACGACGAGGAATACTACCAGCTTTTATCTCTTCAGCGTCGCAATGTCTGAAGTATGGTACTGATGTCTCTGATACTAGGAGTCATTAGCAATTTGTCCTCCTTAAGGTAAATTCTGTTGAATTAACTAGAATACTTGCTTACAAAAATTAATTAATTAGGCCTACAAAGGTGTTCGTTAAATTTTCAAAAACATGTGATGTTATTAGTTAAGACAAATAAACTGAATAAATTGACTGAAATAATTAATTATAAATATTGTCTGATGTTATTATTTAAAGAAACGATCAAATAAGTACACAAGATAAGATTAATTATTTTAATAGTTCTTAATAAAATGTGTTCACGGGAATCAATATTATTATTTAAAAAAAACAAAAAAACACACACACAGCTTCCATCTACCAATTGACTGAAATTATAAAAACTTTTTTCTAGTTTTAGGATTTTAAGATTGTTAAGCTTATGTACACAAAACAAGACTCATTATTTTAATAATTCTGGAATCAAATATATATAAAAAAACACAACTTTAAACTACTAATTATCTGAAATCATTAGAACTATTTTTTTTGAGTTTAGGATTTAATAGAAACGATAATACAAGTACTCAAAATAATATTAATTATTGTAATAATTTTAAAATAAAATTTGGTTAACAGAATTAATTTTTTTTAAATAAATTAAAAATAATCAACATTTAATAATAAATGTACACAAGATAAAACTAATTACATTATTAATTCTGGAATAAAAGATGGTTTTAAGTAACAGAATTTTGATTTATCACAAAAAGAAACAACTTAGAAATAAAAATTGACTGAAATTTATTGAACTTTGTTTTAAGATTATGATTTATAAAAACAATCAAATATGTAGCCTACACAAGACTACAAATTGGTTATTTATTAACAATGTTAAAAGTGTAAAAGTTCTTTGATAACTTTGATTATTTATAATTAAAAAAGAATTAAAAAATACATTTGGATATTTAAGATGTCATTATACAATGTGGAACGTAAGATAAAATTGATAAATATGAATTTTAAACCCCTGAACCTTAATCGTTAAATAACGATACATTTTGCTGCTTAGAACAATTTTAGACTTATTGGTTCTTTAAATGAAATTTAGAGGTTCAAAGG
>JAGFPH010007161.1:22749-39468 GCA_018207615.1 Philaenus spumarius | reverse complement strand
AGGTTGCTGACGGATGGTAAACTTATATACTTCACAAAACAGTACATTCTCAACAGAGTCGGCCTAGCTTAACAGCTAGCGCTGCGGACTCGGGTCATGGTGATACCCGGTTTGACTCTCGGCGACACCCAAACTTTTTTCAAAGCAAAAAATTAAATTAAATTAAATATTAATTATTACAAAACAAGATGGCTGCCAAAAAAAAAAGATGGCGGCTCAAAATTCCCCAAAATCTTTAAAAATCCAAAATTCCCCAAAATTCCCAAAATTTCCAAAAATCAAAAATCTTCAAAAATCCAAAAATTCCAAAAAATGTTAGGACCCCCCAAAAAAAAAAACCAAAATCCAAAAATGTTAGGTTAGGACCCCTCCAAAAAAAAACCCAAAATCCAAAATTCCCAAAAAATGGCTTAGGTTAGGACCCCAAAAAAAGGGGGCGTGGCTTGGGTTAGGAACCAAAAAGACCCAAAAAAAACACCCAAAAAAAAGGGGGCGTGGCTTAGGTCACTGACCTTCCCCCACTCCATTTTACGCTATATCGTCGCGGACTCTACTCATGTACTACGAAGAGTTATAAAAATACTCGGAAAGTGTTGAGCCTAGTGAATGACAATGTGTTAGTGGTTAACTGACGTGTCAATCTGCAATAACGGACTGATGCCAACCATTTAAAGTATTTATAGTAGTATAACTTTGATATTTTCTGTCCAAATCGGTTGTAAGAAAAATTATAAAAAACTTTTAATTAAATTTTTATAAAATGTATACTTTGTATTATTTTGTAAGCTCAGCCCATTTTTGAAGTGATAACTTCTATTGGCCCGTTAGGCACTTTCGCTTAACTATGTTTCTGAAATCTCGCGTCAAGCAAACTGTTTGCGTAGACACAAGTCAGAGCGTGAAAAGGGAATTTAGGCGATACATAGTACATATAGGCAAGTAAGCGCGTGGAGATTGAATAGACAATACATAGTACATAATAATACTTATATTATATTGTACGTGAGTACTCACGTCTATTGATCCTTTTTGTTTTTTCTTGTTAAAACAATTGCAATTTCGTGCATAACATGCCCATCATCATTTATGTTTTATAAATATATCACATAACACAAGAACATAAAAACACATATATTTGTGTGGAGATCGTTAAAGTCAAACACGCACTTTTTTATTTCGAGCATTGTTGTGCACACCGCATCAGTTGTTAAGATGGTACTGATTGAAGTTAGGTTATGCAACGATATTGGAACGTGTCCCCCTCCCTTGTCTTATGATTAGTTTATCATACAATAGGTTTGACTTAAATGATAGCTGATCGTTCAATATGTTGTTGGGTTCAGCTTTTAAACCTTTGTAAATTTCAAATTCCTCTAACGCGTTTAGCGTATTTCCCTTCTTACATTTATGTAATATACTCATGTTAGTGTTAATATCAGTATATGAATGGAGGTTATTGATAAGATGTTCAGCGTATGTGGATTTGGTAGCTCTAAGGTTGCTAGGTGGCAAATGTTCTTTGAACCTAATGTTAAATGGACGTCCAGTTTGTCCTATGTAGAAACAAGGACAATCATTGCATATTAACTTGCTGTTAACACCGGTTGTTTTATATTCGTCGAATTTTTCTCTAGTCTTTGGTTTGAGTATACATTCCAACTTATTAGTGGTACGGAACGTGAGAATGATGTTATTACTGGCCATTATATTAGTTAAAGTGTTGTTGAACATGTTACCATAAAAACGTGAAGCATATTTTTTCTTTTCACTATTATTAGACTTAGTTATTATTTTTGTGTCATTTTCTTATACGATTGGTTCATAATAATACGTTATTATAATTAATTATTATAATATTAATATATTATAATAATGTTATATTATAATAAGTATGTGAAAAATAGTGACCATTTTAATGTAAGCATTATTTATTTAGTAACTAATGATTTTGAGTGAAGTATTAGTGTATGGGATAATTATAATAATTATTAGCCTATATTTGTGCTTTTAAGTTTTGTAAAGAAGATTTATTTTTGTCTAACTGAAGTAAATTTAGGAAAATATTTACATTTTTTACATTTTGACAAAGTAATATTTTACTTTGTTTTATTTTACTGTAACTTATTATTACTCACTTAAATATAAAATTTAGCTTCATATTACAACAATGGAGGTCATACACGTTAAAGGAGTATCTATTCCTCACAGATTAGTTTCTTCTAGGCCAGATGGCCAATGCTTATTCTACTCTTTGGCTTTGATTGTACATGACACGATTCACTGGGGTTTGAGGTGAGGACCAGAGCTGTTGTTAGGCATGTTTCAAACAATTGGTGCAGGTTCAAACCATATACTTTAAAAGTAACAGGAGATATTTTATTCAACAAAAAAGAATACATCGCGGATATGAGGAAACCAGTAACGTTTGGAACCTCCTGTGAAATTCAAGCAGCATCCGAAATATTTTTTACGAATTTCAGGTGTACAGAGATGGTTATTTGTTGTGGGAGCGTTTTGGCGAACCGATTGAGGGAGTATGGAGGCTAAGGTTTACTGGGGAACTGACGAGAGGCCACTTTGATTTTCTCATTCCTCTCACACCTTCTTTACCTCACAACTCAATCGATATTAGTGTGGAGGAAATACAGTCAGATGGTTTCAGACGATGGTCTCCAAATTTCTCAACTTCCAACCCTATCAGACAGTGTACATCATCATCTGATAAAGTTCTATCGCATCCAGAACAAATACCAAAACACAAGGAAAAAACAGACGAAAACGTTTTTCTAATACAAATTGCGTAAAAGCACATAGGCATGAGGTAAAAAGTCACTGTCTCAAAATACACACAGAATCAGCTAAAATTTAAACTGCTAGATGTAAAATTTGCTGTAGGTGACCATAATATTGCAATAGCGAACATTGTCCTGTCAGCTAATAGTATATATAAACAAGTAAGCGCGTGTAATTCTAAGAAAATCTACATTATTCTTAGAATTCCATGTAGAGTGCCTACACTAATACCTCACTCAAAATCATTAGTCACTAAATTATTAACTGCTTATATAATGATCACTGTGTTTCGCATACTTATTATAATTATAATATTATTACATAAAAATATTATAATTATTATGCTATTTCAAAATATGATAACATATTTTTTGACAATATATTGACTTGTGTAATTTGCTGACCTTTATTCTCCTCTAATATAATACTGATAAAAATATAAATCGGTCATAGAAGTTATCACTTCCAACGTGTGGTCTTAAGCACACCCAATGTTTTTTGTTTGTTTATAGTTATTGAAGCTTGTAAATTTAAACAGTCGCCATCTTAAAATGGATGAATATTTATTATCAGGTAGATTATTTCTTATATTTATGTTCTTAACAACTATATTAGATTTTATTTCATTGCTATAAGCTACTAAGTAAATATACATTTTTCAATATAAAAGTGTCGGAACTATGTTTGGTACTCATAATGAACCAAGGAACAATATCTCAAAGTTTTTTAAACGCAATTTGGAAACACTTTATATACCTTTTATAAGATATTTATTTATTGTTAAATCAAATTTTTTACAAATAAAAATACTTTTACATCAATTTATTTATATACTAATTATGGTAAATAAAACCGATAATTCTGACTAACTCTGTGCTAAAAACCAAAGGGGAACTGTGAAATTTGTTTCATATTATATTGAAATCATGTAACATTTTAAAGGTAGTTTTGTTTTTAGAAAACTCTTAAGTATGTTGGTAAAAAATGCATTTTGAAGAACACTTGTAAAAATCTACAAAATACTAAACTCATTTTTAACAGTTCAAGCTATTAAACAGCTGACATTGTAAACATAACATGATTTTGGAATTTGCATCATACTACATGTATGGCGGAATCTAAAATTCGTTGTATCATTTCGTTAAACAATTTGAAGTAAATAAAGTAATACATTCTTTTTACAAGATCTTTCTGTAATAAGTAAAATGTGTTTTAATTTCCACATTTATTTTGTTAATTCTTCACTTTGGCAAACAAAAACAATTCTGGAAAACTCTGCTGGTATCGGAAGTTAGTGAAAAATCGAAAACGTATAAATTAAGTACACATACCGACGTCAACTCAAAAGTATATATATTTGTATTGTATATAACTTAAATTTTTAAAAAATTTAACCACCTTTATTATTTAATATTCGGAAACAGATATGCTTAGTCTGATGTCAAGAAAGTTATTAGTTTTTTTAAGGAAGAAATATAAATCCTATTAATAAAACCCTTAAAATCTCCTCCCATTCCCTCTTCATATCAAAAAATAAATATCTTGACTTTCTGAGGCAAGAAAATACAAACATTTCTTTCGCTACACTCTTAAAATAGTTATGCAGCTTTTTATTTTTTTACTTTTAGAAAAGGTATCAAATTATAAAGTTAAATAACAAAACTCCCATTAACTTCTGAACACACATTTAGTTTAAGACTCATGTTTGTTTGGTACCAAGTCACAATTGTTTTTTATAACAATGGTTTACCTTATTTTGGTTCCACCACGTGACTTCTTAACTGACGCGTTTCAGAGCATTTGCTCTATCTTCAGAGTATTTATATTAATATCACTCTACCGAGATCGTTAACACATTAAGATTTAACAAAATATATTGCGGACAAAACACAACACTAAAACAAATAAATTAGCACGAAAGATTCTATGCGCATCGTGTTAATGCCATAGGACATCAAGCCATATTTGATACATTTTGTACTAGAAACAATAAAGTAATAATGATTATTGGGAATTTTTTAAATAATAATGTTTCCTTCTTAATCGAATTATAATATCTCTATAATTCTAATTTATAACAGATATAAAGCAGAATTCGTAAATTGTAGTTAAAAGGCAGCAATGGTACACTTAGTATTTCCTGTGCCTTCCAAACGTCAAAGTCAGTCAGCTATGCATTTCTGCATCCGTTCCTAAGTTAAGAAATTGCTTTGTGGGAAAATAGTTTTAATCAAAATATAAGAAACGTTTTTTGGAATACATCAATTTTTGTAAACATCAATTTCGTAACATACTGCTAATTAGAAGGCAGAGTTATGTCACGATGCTTTTTAATTGTTAGGAATTTTGGCACCCCGCATGTTATATTTTAAAGTATTTTACATGTTGATGTAAATATAACAGACGTCCTAAAGTGTGGGACATTTTCAATCTCTACACAAGCATTGCCAACATATATTTAATAACGGTGTAGGGTAGTTATAATCTGAATTAAGATGGCAAAAAATATCAAATGAGATAATTATTAAGTTTAAGATATAACAGGATTGAAAAAATAGTTTTACTAATAAAAAGCTACACTAGCCCTGAGTAACATAGGCTATAATTAATTTCGATAAAACCTTTTTTTATTTCAATAAAATTGTAAATTTAGTAGAAAAAGAATCTTGGGTTAGACCTAGAATGATAAACCAACACATGTATTTACATTTATTATCATAGCAACAAATTGAATAAAATAACAGATAATATAGCTATTTGCTCCAATATTTTTATTAACAGCTGATTTAAAAATTTGCAGCAATTATTTTTGTATTTCTAGCTTTTAGTTTAGTGTTTTAACCACTATTATAACTGAGCCTTACTGGTTCTTTTAACCATTATTATAACTGCTGTTATAAAATAATATAAGAAATAATTTGATTTGAACATTTAATATTATTTACCATGTGATTATTAATCCTACACCTTTATTATATATAAAACATAACATATGTTTTTAAAAGGTTCCATTGGGGGTTGGCGTGTGGAGCACGCAGTGGTTTCCCCTAGTATTATATATACTAGGTAATGGATACTAGATAATGGTAATAAGGTGATATTTGAACCAAGACTGAACTTCTTCAGTTAGCTAAGCATGTATTTTAAGTGGGTCAATAATTTTAACGACAAATAGCATTCTTTTAAAACTATTTACACGCCTAAACCTTATTTTAAATTATTTATAAATTTCAGTATTTTCCATACTGTTTGACACACTTTATAGTACATAATGTATAGTGTTGTAAGTGCACAGTTTTCACGTAACTTTATTTACTAGTTCATTTTATATATAAGTGAATATATTATTTTAATCTTTTTAAAGAAACCTTCCTATACAGAGGCCAAATTATTACATTTATGTAAATTTTAATACAATGTTTCATTGGCACAACATTTAAAACAGCTTTTAAAAAAATGTTGGTTTCAATATTAAGTTTCTTGTTATATGAACTTTTTTACTAATTTACAAACACCATTTGTATTATTCTCGTCTGTAATATTTTTATATTAATTTGTAATATTAATTGAGTATATTTTTGTTTAGAAATTTCATACAATTCACTCTATAGGCTATTATATGAAAGAAAATTAAATTAAATGTGATATTGTTATTTCTATCATGTTATACGAATGTTTATCACCCGCTCTTTGACTATTACACTGCTTAATTTATTGCTTTTATAACACCAAGTGTTGCCTTCAACGTCTAACTATCAAACGGTATAAAATCTTTTGTTTAATTGTCGGAGTGAAATCTTTCCCTTCTGTAAAACTGTCTTGGTTTTCTTCGACATTGATGTTATCTTTGTGATTTTGATCTTGTTGCCTTTAGGAACTATCCCAGTTCTGTATACCCTAATTCTACTAAACATAAAGCGATCAATGCTCACACACAAGTCCATAGACTTTCAGCGAAACTCGTTCAACAGGAGAAAGTCTTTGACAAAGAGTCTACGGCTATCAGGTACGATATTATCCAGAGAATTTATAAAGATTAGTTGAAAATTCTATTAATACCTGATCTTATATATTAAAATAAAAATACAAAAGTTGTAATTTTGTGTTGCTTAAACATTAATTAATATTTCGTTTTTTAATTTGGAATACACACTTTATATGGCACTTCTTTTATCGATTTACCAAGAATCTAAATTTTAGTTCAGATAATGTTAAATAACAATTATCTCAAAACTGTTACTTTTCCAAAAAAATTCACAGGAGGCAAAAGTGTTACATGAGGCAAAAATGTTACAGGAAACAGAAATTTAATGAGACAAACATGTTATAAGAGGGGAAATGTTTGGCAATAACATTCTGTTTATTTGAAACTTTCCTTTTATTTTTACACATGTAATCAATATCTAAATATGACCCCACATTAAAAAACATCTCTACTAAAAGTAAACATAGAATTTACAACAATCAAAAATAATACATTGAGTAAGATTTATATACATGACGCATACAAACAATATATTTTTTCATTTTGTTGGCTTCCTGATGGAAGCCATGGCACAATTGATTCTGGTCACATGGCAACCTCAAATCATATCTTTTTAAAAAATTGTCTAGTGTAATTTATCTGAAAAGAAAGCTTACATACTGTGTTAACAAGTAGGTATTGTGGTGACGATGAATGTTGTACTATTTTAATCACTAGCATTATTTTATTATGTTCTGGAGTAATTACACCTCAGTTCATTTAGTGCTTGTACTGCGAAAGAAGGCAATACAAATTTTAGAACATCTTTTAAATAGCAGTGTTGTAAAGAAAACGTCGTTATTATTAAAATAATGACTGTCCGAGTCACGTTATATTGTCTGTAATTCAGATTATGTAAGATATAGTATTGCATATTTTAATACTGCATTTTAATGTTTAATATTTGTAATTTTATGTACACACATTCTTGTACTTTTGACCGGTATATTATAAAATGTTTAGATGCAATCAATTAATTTTAAACAATCCTGAATCCAGACAAACATTTGAAGTTTTCTTTACTTTACCTCCAGCTTGTAGTTTTGATGTTAGCTCTGCCAAGTAGAGAGTTTATTTTATGTTCTGAATAATCGCATATATTATTTCTCAAGGCCATTTTTTTGTCGGTACGCCATAACTTCCTTAATACATCATCAAATTACATAAATAAGGCATCATTTTAAAGCTTTCCTTAACCGTTACACCGGAAAAATAGACAAACAGCCTAAAATTCATGTTTTAATAACAAAAATTGATTTAAAAAGCTTTTATTTTATACTTTGTATGTTCCTAATGAAAGGCGCCATCTATTAACCATCTGTTTAACTAGCATGACAGCTGTTAGTTAGATTGTTTACACTGTAAGATTGTATAGGGAAACTGTTATTTATAAACCGATGTAAATAAATAAACTTAATTAACAGGATTAAATCAACGTGTTAAATCAGGTAAATGTAGGCCTACTCCGAACTTGCGAAATATTCGCACGGGTCAGCTAGTATCAGTATAAACCTACAAGACCTGATTTGTCAACGTAACTGCATTTACTGATCATGCCTGCTGTTTTGGACACTTCGTATGTTTGAAGCCAACCGGCAGAGCTCGATATTCTTAAAGGATCTGTGGATAGAGACGTCGTGTTGATTTGTACAAGATCAAAACCCCAGGGAAGGCTTTTAAAGTTCACAACCTAAAACAATAATTCATATTTGTCCAAATTATTATTATCTTATGTTGAGTACTAATGTGCACTTTGTCCACATAGACATAAGTTGTAACATAATCCATACTTTTTATAAACCTTGCTGAAATTAACTTATATTTGTCAGTATATTTTATGATCGTGCTCTTATGCTAACTATGAATAAGTAATAATTAGAACTGTATTGTTGCAGTTGCCGTAATTGTAGAGTGCATGGTCTGTTGGTGTCTAGGGCATCTACTGTTACATGGTCTAAGCATTTTGAGAGTCCAAGATTCCGTTTAATATGCTTAATCCTGCATTTTTCGATAATGACGTTCTTTGCTGCTGTACACCCGGTGATCTACAGCACATCGAGAGAACTCAGAGGAGCGTTTAAGGTTAGTCAGTTTATTTGTTTCTGTTCTTAAAAAAAGTATCTTTTAGCTCAACCTACAGACGCAGGTAGTTTTTTAAGTTGCCAAACGGTAAGATGCTCAGTCATTCATTCATTTTAATCGAATTGAATCAGTTATTCATTGAGATGGGTGGTTCGAATTTTATGAAAAACAATTAAGTTTATTTTCCATATTGCTGAGGGTTGTTGTTATAAAAAATGTCAGATAAACTGTTTAGTATTTTAGAACGTTACAAAAGTTTTGAAAGGCGTGCATTGTTTTTTTTCTCATTTTGGTCGCCCTTTGCACTAAGAGTCGTATAAAACATTGCTCCAGACAAAAGCTTTAGATAATATTTAGAAGCTGTACGATAACGTTGAACAAATTTGATAAAGTGGCTGTTAAAAATTTATGCATTTTTTCAATCGATATTTTTCCTTCCCTTACATTGATGATGGTATAAGTTATAACACAAGTTTTATACAAAAAAATCGGAACGTATTGACGACTTAAAACAATTTTCTTCTGGATATTGTTTCTACTGAGAGATTATTTAATTTTGGTTTTACGATTTAAATTTGGACACTTTTTCAGTATGAGAGGACAAACGAATAAACTATCTGCACATTAACTTCGAATGGATTTGATACTGTGTCTACTAAAGGAGTTATCAATTTATTGTTTATCATACCCAATTTTACCAAGCCTAGGATGATGGTATTTGTATGACAGACCTTTGGAGCAATTATTTTTTTACTACTCTTAGGAGGTATATTAATTTCAAATGGGATAAAATATTTTACATAACTAACTGAATTATTTTTTTAAATCTTCCCACTTTCTTTCTTCTTGGGCCTGTTTTGACCATTAATGAACTCGACCTAAATTTTCTAATTTTGTATGTTATATAATAGTGCTGATAATTCATATATAACACATTTTTAGTTGGCTATGGTTTTTGAGTTTACTGACCATGAAACGAAAACCCTGTTTACATTTTCTGGAATGTGCATCATGATACCTAAGTATGAAAGTAGCAATCAATGACTAATTTGTTTTTCGTATTAGCCTACATTATTTCAATATTTTGTTCAAGTGTTCGTTCGTTTCGATTGTCATTCAATGAACAATTCCAAAAACGGACAAATTATTAAAAAATGCACGTCCTGTTAAAAATATCATACTAAATTTTCTATATGGAATTTTCAAAATTATTGTATAAAAGTTACAAAATTCGATCAACTTTTAGGTGAAAGAAATTCCGTTTTAAACCATTTATATTGGTCTAGCCTGGGCCTAACTTAAAATTAATATTTTTGAATCAATGATTCTAGTAGAACATTATCAGTTATTGTGTAAAATCTATTACGAACCAATATTAAATTTATGGTAAAATTTGTGTTAGATAAATATGTTTTAGTATTCCAACTAAAGTTTAATATACAAGACTAAACCAGCTAATACAAGATTAATGTAGTATTAAATGTTACATTAATTTTAAGTGCAAATTGCGTCACTCTAAAGAATGACGCAATAAGGTTAGGTACAAAACCAAACATTTGACAGTTGTTTTTCACGTATTTAACTGAATAAAATAAATAGCGAGAGATATATCATGAAAAAGGGAATTCAATAAATAGCTTACGTTATACAGCACAACTTTTAAACCTTCCCCGAAAAGTCAACTAAGAAACAACTGCCACGTGTTGCATTTAACCCATCAAATTACAATTACCGAAGTTGTGTTTCCTAGAATGGAGCTCACATATTGGTAATGACGATATTGATTCCAGATAATTCCCTCCTATATATTTATTTATTCTAAGTATAATTTTCTTAGCGAAATACACTTCTTGTGAATATATTTGAAAATGTTAAATGACGAGTCTGGCATTTATCTCTCATAGTTTTTAAAAATTTCGTTAAATCTGAAAGAGTACACAGCTTTGTTGCGTCTCCGACACGGCATTGTTATGGTTTTACAATATTACTGCTATGGGAAACGAGAAATAAACACTAATTTTTAATTGTTTTCAGAAAATGTTGTGCCCGTCTCGTAAACGCAAGAAATCTGTGTCAAATATGGAAGACAACTTGAGACAACATCGGATACTTGAACGAAAATAGTTCTAAGCTAGTTGTCTGTATCAAAATACATTGGTGACAGTGACATTTTATTTAAGGTATATTTTTGAAGACTAAATTATGAATAACTATAATTTAGGTTTTAAAGACGAGTTAAGTTTATTTCCCACATTAAACTCCTGAAAAACGGTTCGAATACAACCTACATTAATTGTGTTGAGTGACCCCCCAGTAAATCACACAAGAATCGAATATTGTTTATCAGTCGATAGTTTAAGTAGAAGAAGGTAAACTGAAGGGGTCTGGATTCCATGTAAAGGCCTTCGATGTTCTGAAAGCCTGTTTCACATTGGTATATTCAATATACCTAGTTGCTTGACCTAGTAACTAACTCTGCAAGTTTCTGGGCAAAATGTGTTCATTGAAAGTTAATGTATGCACTAGTTTAGTAAGGGTGTCATGGTGGAAGGATATTACATCCGTTTCGTGATATCTTTATTAGCGTCAGAAACGTCATTGAAGAAATCAGTGCTACTGAAAAGGAATATTAGGTCCAGGAATAGCGGTCCTTCTTCTGAAAGAAGTCGCTTCAGAACTCTCTGCAGAATATAGGTCGAAGGTATGTTATTAATACAAATTCTAAGACAACGTTGAGAGTTGCAATACCACCTCGAATGAGCTAGAAGTTACATTTAAGTTTGTGCTAAACTAGCAACAGACTTTCAGACCACCTTATTACTGTGTATAATTTAAAAATACATTCACTTAACAAACACAAAAAAACAATTATCTGCAATTTAATATATATCTAACAATTTAATTGCAAGTGGTAAATGGAAGCCAACTTACTGTCACGACGACTGGTACAAACACTTTCTCAAAGAGTTTTACAAGATTATTGGCTGGTTTGCAAATAGCTGGTACAAGAAACTACACCAACTACACCAATATAAATCCAGCTATAAGGTTGGTTTGGAGATGTTTTTACTACACTGTATGAGGTAACTGCATGAATGCTGTGCAATTAGTTTAAAGAGAGTACAAACAAAAACAAAAACAAAGTTTGCCAAGTCTATACCAGACCAGAGTCCACCTTATCTGTTCCAAATCACGGTAACTTAGTACCACTGTTTAAAGTAAATTGAAGTGCAGTTATAAAAGTAACATTCGTCAAATTTGTTTAAAGTAGCTCATATTAAGTATACTACACCGATTTATGTAGATCAAACTTGATCATGACTATATCTTTGATATTCTAAACATCAAAACATGTCTTGTAAGATACACATCTGTCTTTTTAATAATAATGATTTTAACATTGTGACAATGTGCAATGTATATTTTATGATATCATTAAATGCTTTAAATATTAAATGAAAATAACGTATCTATAGAGTTACAAAAATGATCTGGTACGCACTATATACAATTTCATATACAGTATCGTTTTAATGTATCGTCCATCCCTTCACATTAATTACGACCAATTATGTTTGGTGAAATAAAAATTATATTTTTATAGTAGTTAATTTTACTAACAAACATTTTTTTACTATATACAAATGCACTTTAACATTTGTAAATTAATAATTTCAATTGTGCATTGTTACATTGTAAATCGTAACATAATAACTTATGTTCACATAGCTATTAAGAAATTATCTAAAAATATTTTGTATAAAATAATAAAAAGCAATACAACTATATATATACCTCTTCCTTTTATTATTATAGATATTATACATTGAGCTACCTTTATTTCACTCCTCTAACGAAAGTAATGTTATTTGTCTAACTTTACTAGATTTTACTACATTAAATGCTAACTTATTCGGGAGGGGGGGGGTGGATAGTTCATCTTTAATCCTTAGACCCAAACCACAATTTGTATTACTTAAACACAACCAATAAAAATTCAATTTTCTCAATTTTCTGAGTTGTATTATTTAAGAAATAAATGTATTAAATTTCAGATGTCCAGCTTACTTGAAGTAGGCAAATAAAATACTCATTGTTATTTTCGACAATTAAACGTAAACGATCGAAATCAAATCTTATATTAATAATCTCAATGGAAAATTTTGGAAGTTTTGTCCCAAAAGGTCAAACAGTTTAGACGTACATAGAAAACTTAAATACACACAGGCCTACTTACGTCATCTGCATGTGTGCGTTGGTAAGCGTTCAAATGAACAGTTCCATAACTCGTAAACAAACTGCAAATATTTAATATCTGGTTTCAATGAGCTTTCGGATTCTCTTTTATCCACTTGTGTTCAACATTTCAGACGTCTTCGTGGAGTATATTTGGATAAGCACCATACACATCCAGAAGGACATTTTTTTATATTTTGTACTAATTTTGGAACGCTAGAATACGATAGTAAATCAAGTAAATTTTGTTTGCAGTGTTAGTCACAATTATTTTCACTACATAATAAATTAAAGGTTACCCCATACCCCGACCAAATACTAGTAAATTACACCTAATATTACCTTTAAATTATTTCTTGAATTTTCAATTTAGCTCGCACAATTAAGCAAAGGGAACGTTTGAGATAAAGTAAGAAAAAAACAAACATCAAATTGGATTCATTCCAATACACTTTGTCTTTGTATATATGGTTCCAACTATATAGGAGTTGAAAGATGGCGACGGGAGTCCAAAAGAAGAGAACTTGAGTATGATAATGACTAAAACAGACATAGAAAGAGAGGGAATGAGGGAGAGGGGGGAGATAGAGGAACCGATTACAATATTTAACTTATAAAAACAACGGAGAAACATTGTTATAACTATTATTACCACTAGCTTTGGCCATGTAAAATCGGAAACTACAGGGATTTCATTTATCTGTTAAATGTTAAAATGAAAATTAGCTAAACTATTAAAGATCAATCTATACTAGAAAATTAATAATACCATTAAACTGACGTAAGTAGTGAATAAAGTAGGTATACGGGGTTTGCAAAAAAGTAGGTATACGGTTTAAATGTACACAAAAGTAAAATCTAATACAGTATAGTTTTATTATGGATCACATAGAAATTACATTTACAAAAAATTACCTATCCATTATGCAGAGTTTTCTAGAATATTTACAAATACTTTTAGTTATTTTTTCTGAGACAAAGGTAATGCACAGTAACATTGATAGAATGTATATTTCTTTCATTCGTACATATTTATCTCTGATTGAAACACTATGTTAAAATTTGTTATTGAGTTTTATAACAAACAAGAAAAATTACAGAAAAATAATAGATTTTTAAACACAAAGTTTAATATGGTTTCTGTTTTAAATATTAGGTGTTGAATGTCTGGAAGGCAATTATTAGTTATACAAAAACACCACAGGGAACAAAATTTGTATGTTTTAGTAACAATTAAATTTGTTTTGCGTTTTGCAGTAGGCCAAAGGATAACATAATTGTATACAGAACCTAAAATTGTATTTTTTGTACTTATTTAAAATACCCAAGATTAGCTTAGAACCGAAGTTGTTTGTCCATATCTTGTGTACCCTTTATGGTAATAAAACTCTGTTTAAAATGTTAACTCAGTACATTATCCGTTTCTGAGGTAAAAATTTACAAATACAATAGTTGTTGCATGAAACATTAGGGACCAATTGACTTTTTAATATTGATATTGTGATATCTTTGTATTATTTGTACTAGAATCAATAACTAAACCATATTGGTCTATAATACAGAAATCCTGTATATCAATTTAAGAATATTACCTAGAGTTGAAAATAAAAATAAAGTAGGCCTACTTTACATATAATTTATACTAAAATTCAGGCCTATAAATAGCTAAATAATTATACAAAATTACGATAACAAATACTAGCATGTCACAAAATATTACAAAATATTAATCAAAATACATGCGTTTTTTCAATCGATAAAGTTTTACCCAACATGTGCAATTATGCTATTGTATATTACTACAACTGTACTAATATTATATAAGTTACAAATCATAGTTTCTTTAAACAATATGGATTCTAAACTTTTACCTGGCCAATCTCAATGAATTGGTGTTGTAAGAAAGAGTTTATTTGTACAAATTATACAACTTTCTAAAATAGTTAGTAATTTCATCTTGAAATCTAGCCTAAAACTAAAAGAACCATCAATTTATTTGTTGTAATTTTTCCACCGTTGAAGATATTAATTACTTGAAAACCGTGACCTTGAAAACATCTGGCGTACATGTTGTTTTATAATTAGGTAATATTGAAAGTAATCTACACATGTGTGACTGAAGTCAAATACCTAAAACCCCCAGTATCACATTGTCAAACTTGTGAAGTTCAGTTTGCCAAGTGTTCAAACTTTAGAAAATCACAATTTCTGTGGGAAAATTGTATAATAAACACGTGGCAAACTCAAATATTCGGAAAATAAAGCAGAACGAACCATACTTTGGTTTAGGCTTTTGGAAATGAGGTGGTGACTCAACATAATTTTATCCTTACTGCATCATAAAAAAAACAAAAAAAAAAGGTTTATTTTACAATTTTCCCACAGAAATTGTGATTTTCTAAAGTTTAGAAAAGTATAAGTACAAATCAGTTTCCAAAATTATATCTGCCATAATTTTCGTAAATAAATGTTAGGAACTAGGTTTTCTACCATTTTTTCGTTAGTAATTTAACAACCTATTATTACAAAATGTATAAAATAAATTACATAAATTCTCAAATAAAAATAATGGTAAATATTTATTATACACACAATACATTCAAAAAGATTTAAATATAAAACTTTCTGGATACAGAACAAAAAAAAAATTAGTTTTCTAAATAATGTTCACATTTAAATGATACTAGGACTTGAAACAATATTTTTCTTACAACCATTAAGTGCAAAATTGTATTGATTCTTTCATTCCCTCTAGGGTTGACAAATTTAGTTGGCACTGTGCACGACACTCGTAAAATTATGTAACAATCTACTCTTGGTATAATAATCAGCTTATTAATGGTGGCGATGTAAAAGCTTTAACACAGAATAAATAAAAACAGTAATTTTTTATAAAAAATGTCATGAGTTAAACTTTGTAGCCTGTTTTATGACCTATCAAATAATACGTCTATGTAAAGTTTCGGACAAAATAGTAACAGTCAAACATGATCCAACCAATTGGTTTTGTAAATGAGTTATTGTTCACGCTGTTACAAATATGAAACCTGTGAAACTAATGAACGCGGTTTTAGAGTTATAATTTTTTCAGTCGTTCTTATATTTTCAAAATTTGATAAGAAATTAAAATTTCTAAACAATTAAACATTTTCTTATTTTTACAAAATATTCTCATTGGAGTCTTTAAATTACCGCAATTTCAAAACAAATTGAATTTTGGTCAAATTGGGAGTCAATCATTAAGCCGTTTTGAAATATAAGTTACTAGGGGAAACCCCTGCCTGCTCCGCACGCCTACCCCGTTGGAACCTTCTATACACATAATCGTGTTATGTTTTCTGTATAATAAAAATGTAGGATTAATAATAACTCCAAAGGTAAGATAGCAAATAATGTTAAATGTTCAAATCAAATTATTACGTATATTTTATAACTGCAGTTATAAAAACCCGTAAGCAGCACTGCCGCATTATTATAGCCGAATTTTCTTATCAGGGAATAACTAGTATTTTATAATGAGAGTTTACTATGAGTTTTGTTCCTTGTTCCGGAAACTGTTCCAAATATACCTTTGCACAGGATTG
>JAGFPH010007161.1:946-14964 GCA_018207615.1 Philaenus spumarius | reverse complement strand
TTGCACAGCATTCATGCAGTTACCTCATACAGTGTAGTAAAAACATCACCAAACCAACCTTATAGCTGGATTTATATTGGTGTAGTTGGTGCAGTTTCTTGTACCAGCTATTTGCAAACCAGCCAATAATCTTGTAAAACTTCGTGATATGTTTTTATTTAAGAGTGTAGGTTTAAAAAAGGATTGATAAAATTCAATATGACTGTAGTCGTTTCTTACAGTAGGAGCTTTGATTGGAAAAACGACTAATTTCCGCCCCTTGAATCGTTTTTTGGATGAGAAGAAAAATTTTGTTGATTCTGTAGTCTACGATTTGGATACTGCCTGCACTGTGGGCTAGTATGACCTCTTCGGATACAATTATAGCAGGTGACAGGTGACCTTATGGGTCTAAACTCGGGTTCCGACCTAGAGAAACTTTTCTCCAATGACAATCTTTCTTGATCAGTATATAAAGTATTATTGACTTGGGCACAGATGGTGTCCAAGTCGTTGAAATTAACGGGCCTTTTTGCAAAAACTAAGCAGTTTCGCACCTCCGGCGAGAGAGCATCTACAATAACCTGGGTAATTTCAGATTCGTTTTTGTCTACAAGAAGCACCTGCGCTGCTTCCTTGATGTCGGAGACAAAATGGTGCAGGGTCTCTCCCAAACCTTGAGGTCTAAAGAAGAGATCCTGCTCCAAAGTGTTCCGACGTTTAGCAGGAATGAAACTATTTAAGGCTTCTCTATGGAAGGCGCGAAACGTCGTATGTTTACCTAAGCACGAGCTTAATGGTTCCTTTGCATAAGGCATAAGGACACTTAAAATATTTCTCCTAATGTCGGGATAAATTTTGCTTAAAGTTAAAGTGTTTTTAATAAATTTAATCAGCTTCTCTAAATCGAAACCGTCTGTTATTGGCAAAGTCGATATCAACTTTTCAGCCGGATAGCTGAGTTTACCATAAACAATTTCAGGAGTAGAGTACTCCTGACCTAAAATAATGGGAGCAGATACAGGGCCTGATTCTAGCAAATTTCCTTCGGTCGATGGTAAATTTAAAATAGGAATGGTTGAAACTGTGGCCACGTTGATTTGGCTCGACACTGAGGACTGCGTAGAAACTACAGAAATATTCAAATTATCTGCAGAGAGCGACTGAAAATTTAGTTTAAGCATTTGAAGAGATGCTAACATACGATTACACTCTGAATTATGCTCAGTGGCATTTAAGTTTAAATTATTTAAACCAGTTGAATAAGCTTAACCTAGCTTCAAACAGTTCTAGCCTTGTATTGAATCTAGCTAACTCTGGATTTTGACTACGATTTAAATCTGCAAATTTATCTTGTAAATCATCAAGAGATTCCTGAGCCAGGTCTAACTGCTCCTAAATATTATCAGCTGTAATTTTATTTGTACAAGGCTCAGAACCTGCCTGAAGTAGGCCTCGTAAACTAGGCCGCATTACAGTGCCAAGACCGCCTCCTCGCACCATTACTTCAAAAGAAAGTTCTGGCTTCCTAAGATAATCTACAATTTGTTGTAGGTCAGACATGTTTTTTAAATTAAATGAAAAAGAAAGCCAGGTGATAATTTGGAAAAGAGTAAGCTGTGTGTATATAAATAAAAAAAGATGAGTATTAAAGACAGATACAAACAGAGATAAATTTTGTAAATTTTTTTAGTTTTTGTTAAGCTTTTATCTACTTTTGGATTTTATAAATTTTATTTTTTTTTTTTTTGATTTTGTAGTTTTTTGTATTTTTTTGTTTTTTTTGTCTCTGTTTGGATATATCTTAAATTGTAAAAAAAAGAAAAAGAAAATTTTAAAGTTTCATCAAAAAAAGATAAGTTTATGAAAAAAAGTCGTTGTGTGAGAAGGGTGCGACGAATGAAGAATATATTGGCAGCACTCAAGAAACAAACACCATTGAGTTACCACCAAACAAAATTTTAACCAAGTTAATTAAACAAACAGAAATCACAGAGTGTGACCAAAAAGCTATTTTTAAGTTAGGAACATCTGAGAATCGACCAGCTAAACAAATTTTAAATGGAAGGTAACCACGATCTGACCTACCAGAAAACATGTACCAATCTTACAAAAACGAATTAATAGAAACGGAAGCTATACTGGGCCACATAGATTGGACATGTTCAAAACTTACCTTTAAAGTCAAAAATAACCAAAAGTAGAAATGTCTCAGCTGATCACTTACAATTCATAAGATACCTTGAGGTTAAGTCAATAAACCAAAAAAAACTAGGTACAATTTAGGTTTATTAACCAAAATTAATAAAAAATTATATGCCCTTAATTAATAAAAAGAAATAAGTTATATGCCCTTGAAGTACAAAAAAAAAGTTTGTATTACAGAATATATGTATAAATTTAAATTGAATTTAAAGTCCCTCCCCAAAATAAAAGTCAAAAACCCTCCCCATTAGTAATGATTACAAGGTTTATACAAATTTAAACAGACAAAATACAAAATTATACATCTAGTACCATGGATGTGTTTAATAATTAACATTTATGTCGTTGGCCAACAGTAAAGCTAAGTATAATTACATAAAAAAAATAAAGAATATGTAAGACGTCTCGCTAAAAAAAGTATATATAATTTCTAATATAGAGCCCTTAGGGCTGATGTCCAAAATTTGCTATAGCTTCTCCTCCCAAGTTTATTAAATATAAAAGACATATTTTAAGAATTATTCATTTGTTACAAATAAAACATACAAGTACACAGCCTATTCAAAGTTTCTTATAAAGTTCACTGCAGATTTTAGAAAATATCAGATTTTTTTGGTTCATAGCTATATCAAAACAAACACTGTCGCAGGAAAATAGTTATTAAAGCTGCATGTTGGTGGTTGGCTTTAACAGCAGAACATATGTGGTTGTTGGAATTAGGTGTGGTCGTTGCACCAGTGAATACTGCATTAAAACAAAATAACATCTTTTTAGAATCAAAGTAGGCTTTAAAACCAAGCATAGTGAAAAGCTTTTAGGTTAAAAGTTTGCCTTTATAATATTCTTTGATACAAGGTGACAAGCAGGTATTTTGAAATAAAGATGTTAATTGTTACTACAAGACTTAACCAAAGTTAACTTGTCATGTTACTTTAACTGTTGCTACATGTCTGTAGACCACATGGTAAACTTTAAAATGTTCTTAGCTTATAAATCAAAATATATCTGAGATATAATTATTTAAATTATAGTTCTTTTAAAGGTCCATAATTGTTATAAGTTACACAGCTTTAAATTTGTACAGAATAATATAAACTGTTTAAGCTAGGCTTTAGTAAAAATAGGCTAGTTACATAAGATTTAATATTTAGGCTGTACTGGAAGTTTAAAAAAAAAGAAAATTGAATTACATAGATTTTAAATTAAACTTTATGAGTTTGAAATATTATTTACAATATTAAATGTAAATCTAACTTGATAAAACTTACAAAGGGAACATGTCATAACCAAAAATGAAAAGCTAAAACATTTTGACTTGGTAATATTGCTCTACATACCTGGTATTTAGAAGAATTGGACTTAGAACAAGGTCATGATAATTAGCGACGCACTGTCGTTAAACTCGCGACTAAATTATTTAAGGAAATACAACGACATGACTAGATACTTTGCGCCGTCTTAAGAGTGAAGTTCGTAACAGAGTAATGGCGACTAATAATAGAAGGTTGCATGACGAAGCTAAACTCAGCTCACGAGATAAGAAGAGCTGTCTATTCTCAGATTAAGCTTTGACGTTAAAAAATAGCAGAGACTGTACGGAGTCGCCGCCTAGCGGTAGAAAGGGGAACTGCATGCATGAAGAAGAGAGAGTCGGTAAACAGAACGTTGTAAAATTTCAAAAACGTTATACCACTTGCAATTAAATTGTTAGATATATATTAAATTGCAGATAATTGTTTTTTTGTGTTTGTTAAGTGAATGTATTTTAAAATTATACACAGTAATAAGGTGGTCTGAAAGTCTGTTGCTAGTTTAGCACAAACTTAAATGTAACTTCTAGCTCATTCGAGGTGGTATTGCAACTCTCAACGTTGTCTTAGAATTTGTATTAATAACATACCTTCGACCTATATTCTGCGGAGAGTTCTGAAGCGACTTCTTTCAGAAGAAGGACCGATATTCCTGGACCTAATATTCCTTTTCAGTAGCACTGATTTCTTCAATGACGTTTCTGACGCTAATAAAGAAATCACGAAACGGATATAATATATCCTTCCACCATGACAGCCTTACTAAACTAGTGCATACATTAACTTTCAATGAACACATTTTGCCCAGAAACTTGCAGAGTTAGTTACTAGGACAAGCAACTAGGTAAATTGAATATACCAATGTGAAACAGGCTTTCAGAACATCGAAGGTCTTTACATGGAATCCAGACCCCTTCAGTTTACCTTCTTCTACTTAAACTATCGACTGATAAACAATATTCGATTCTTGTGTGATTTACTTGGGGTCACTCAACACAAATAATGTAGGTTGTATTCGAACCGTTTTTCAGGAGTTTAATGTGGGAAATAAACTTAACTCGTCTTTAAAACCTAAATTATAGTTATTCATAATTTAGTCTTCAAAAATATACCTTAAATAAAATGTCACTGTCACCAATGTATTTTGATACAGACAACTAGCTTAGAACTATTTTCGTTCAAGTATCCGATGTTGTCTCAAGTTGTCTTCCATATTTGACACAGATTTCTTGCGTTTACGAGAGGGGCACAACATTTTCTGAAAACAATTAAAAATTAGTGTTTATTTCTCGTTTCCCATAGCAGTAATATTGTAAAACCATAACAATGCCGTGTCGGAGACGCACCAAAGCTGTGTACTCTTTCAGATTTAACGACATTTTTAAAAACTATGAGAGATAAATGCCAGACTCGTCATTTAACATTTTTAAATATATTCACAAGAAGTGTATTTCGCTAAGAAAATTATACTTAGAATAAATAAATATATAGGAGGGAATTATCTGGAATCAATATCGTCATTACCAATATGTGAGCTCCATTCTAGGAAACACAACTTCGGTAATTGTAATTTGAGGGGTTAAATGCAACACGTGGCAGTTGTTTCTTAGTTTACTTTTCGGGGAAGGTGTAAAAGTTGTTCTGTATAACGTAAGCTATTTATTGAATTCCCTTTTTCATGATATATCTCTCGCTATTTATTTTATTTAGATAAATACGTGAAAAACAAATGTCAAATGTTTGGTTTTGTACCTAACCTTATTGCGTCATTCTTTAGAGTGACGCAATTTGCACTTAAAATTAATGTAACATTTAATACTACATTAATCTTTTATAAGCTGGTTTAGTTTTGTATATTAAACTTTAGTTGGAATACTAAAACATATTTATCTAACACAAATTTTACCATAAATTTAATCTTGGTTCGTAATAGATTTTACACAATAACTGATAATGTTCTACTAGAATCATTGATTCAAAAATATTAATTTTAAGTTAGGCCCAGGCTAGACCAATATAAATGGTTTAAAACGGAATTTCTTTCACCTAAAAGTTGATCGAATTTTGTAACTTTTATACAATAATTTAAGAAAATTCCATATAGAAAATTTAGTATGATATTTCTAACAGAACGTGCTTTTTTTTACAATTTGTCCGTTTTTGGAAGTGTTCATTGAATGACAATCGACCCGAACGAACACTTGAACAAAATATTGAAATAATGTAGACTAATACGAAAAACAAATTAATCATTGATTGCTACTTTCATACTTAGGTATCATGATGTACATTCCAGAAAATGTAAACAGGGTTTTCGTTTCATGGTCAGTAAACTCAAAAACCATAGCCAACTAAAAATGTGTTATATATTAATTCTCAGCACTATTATATAACATAACAAATTTAGGTCGAGTTCGTTAATGGTCAAAACAAGCCCAAGAAGAAAGAAAGGGGGAAGATTTAAAAAATTAATTCAGTTAGTTATGTAAAATATTTTATCCCATTAAAATTAATATACCTCCTAAGAGTAGTAAAAAATAATTGCTTTAAAGGTCTGTCATACAAATACCATCATCCTAGGCTTGGTAAAATTGGGTTTGATAAACAATAAGTTGATAACTCATTTAGTAGACACAGTATCAAATACATTCGAAGTTAATGTGCAGATAGTTTATTCGTTTGTCCACACATACTGCAAAAAGTGTCCAAATTTAAATCGTTAAACCAAAATTAAATAATCTCTCAGTAGACACAATATCCAGAAGAAAATTGTTTTAAGTCGTCAATATGTTCCGAATTTTTTGTATAAAACTTGTGTTATAACTTATACCATCATCAATGTAAGGGAAGGAAAAATATCGATTGAAAAAATGCATAAATTTTTAACAGCCACTTTATCAAATTTGTTCAACGTTATCGTACAGCTTCTAAATATTATCTGAAGATTTTGTCTGGAGCAATGTTGTATACAATTCTTAGAGCAAAGTGCGACCAAAATGAGAAAAAACAATGCACGCCTTTAGAAGTCACAATATTAAGCCTGATCAAAATTGTTGTAACATTCTAAAGTTCTAATGGTTTATCTGACATTTTTTTATACCAACAACCTCAGCAATATGAAAAGTAAACTTACTTGTTTATGCATAAAACTCGAACCACCCATCTCAATGAATAACTGATTCAATTTGATTAAAATGAATGAATGACTGAGCAACTTACCGTTTGGCAACTTCGAAAACTACCTGTGTCCGTAGGTTGAGCTAAAAGATATTTTTTTAAAGAAAAGAAACAAATAAACTGACTAACCTTAAACGCTCCTCTGAGTTCTTTCGACGTGCTGTAGATCACCGAGTGTACAGCAGCAAAGAACATCATTATCGAAAAATGCAGGATTAAGCAGATTAAACGGAATCTTGAACTCCAAAAGTGCTTAGACCATAGTAACAATAGATGCCCTAGACACCAACAGACCATGAACTCTACAACTACGGCAACTGCAACAACACAGTTCTAATTATTACTTATTCACAGTTAGCATAAGAGCACGATCATAAAATATACTGACAAATATAAGTTAATTTCAGCAAGGTTATAACAAGTATGGATTATGTTACAACTTATGTCTATACAGGGTGTCCCCGAACTATCTGGACCCCTTTTGTGGATATGTTCCTGGGATCCAGACAAACATATTTCACAATATAAACATGGGTCTACGATGCTTACTTTTTCGTCTGTCTGTCTATATGTGTTTTTTACAAAATACTTAATATTTTTGGAAGTAAAAAAGATATTGAGCTCAAACTTTGTATACCTATTTTTTGCGTAACCTTTCATCACTATACGTAAAATTAGAACATAATTTTAATTTTTTTCAAAATGGCGGCCGTTTATATTTTTCAATGTCAAATATCTGAAAAACCGTTACTTTACGAAAAAGTTACAAGAGACAAAAAAAACTTTTTGAATGACAAACTCAATGTTTTTTTTTATTTTGTATGTAGCTCAAAGGATAACAGATATATTGACAAAAAAAAGAGGAAAAATGTATTTCTTAGTACTTGTCAACAATACTCAGAATTACTCTAGAAACAAAATATTTTAAAGTTATTATGAGCTAAACTAATAAGTTATTTTCATAATGTTTCGAGCACTTTCTGAGCTGATTCCACTAGCAAAAATAATACGAATTTTCATATATTCATATGTGTCTGGAAATGCTTCGTTAGAGAGAGCAGGCGAAAGATTTCACCCGTGTTTTAGATTACTCACAGATCTCAAATCTTTAAAAATAAATTACTGAATTATAAAATATCCACTTTTTAAGTGCAAATGTAACTGTAGCTTAATTAAAAAAATCGAATGAGAAATAACAACAATGTGACCATGTTTACAAATAAAAGTATTAGCTGTTTATTAAGACCGAATTTTGCTTTTTGGGTCAAATATCGCAACAATTATTACTGCAGTTACAGAACTGGGACCTATTTTATTAAATTTATCTACTCATTTTACGTAAATGAAATTAAATTTTTCACCTTAATATTAACGCCCGACATATTTCAATATTGATTAGTTTCTGTGAGTAATCTGAAACACGGGTGAAATCTTTCGCCCGCTCTCTCTAACGAAGCATTTCCAGACCTATGAATATATGACATGTTTATTATTTTTTGCTAGTGGAATCAGCTCAGAAAGTGCTCGAAACCTTATGCAAATAACTTATTAGTTTAGCTCATTATAACTTTAAAATATTTTGTTTCTACAGTAATTCTGGGTATTGTTGACAACTACCAAGAAATACATTTTCTCTTTTTTTGTCAATATCTCTGTTGTCCTTTGAGCTACAGACAAAATACAAAAACCATTGTATTTGCCATTAAAAAAATAAACTTTTTTGCCTCTTGTAAATGTTTTGTAAAGTCAGCGGTTTTTGAGATATTTGATATTAAAAATTATAAACAGCCGACATTTTGAAAATATTGAAAATAATGTTCTAATTTTTCGTACAGTGATAAAAGGTTATGCGCAACAAATAGGTAAACAAACTTTGAGCTCAATATTTTTCTTACTTCAAAAAATATTTTAAATTTTGTAAAAAACACATACAGACAGACAGACGAAAAATAAGCATCGTAACCCATGTTTATATTGTGAAATATGTTTGTCTGGATCCCAGGAACATATCCACAAAAGGGGTCTAGAGAGTTCGGGGACACCCTGTATAGACAAAGTGCACATTAACACTCAACATAAGATAATAATAATTTGGACAAATATGAATTATTGTTTTAGGTTGTGAACTTTAAAAGCTTTCCCTGGGTTTTTGATCTTGTACAAATCAACACGACGTCTCTATCAACAGATCCTTTAAGAATATCGAGCTCTCACGGTTTTCTTCAAACATACGAAGTGTCCAAAACAGCAGGCATTATCAGTAAATGCAGTTACGTTGACAAATCAGGTCTTGTAGGTTTATACTGATATTATTCAGAACATAAAATAAACTCTCTACTTGGCAGAGCTAACATCAAAACTACAAGTTGGAGGTAAAGTAAAGAAAACTTCAAATGTTTGTCTGGATTCAGGATTGTTTAAAATTAATTGATTGCATCTAAACATTTTATAACATACCGGTCAAAAGTACAAGAATGTGTGTACATAAAATTACAAATATTAAACATTAAATTGCAGTATTAAAATATGCAATACGATATCTCACATAATCTGAATTACAGACAATATAACGTGACTCGGACAGTCATTATTTTAATAATAACGACATTTTCTTTACAACACTCCTATTTATAAGATGTTCTATAATTTTGATTGCCTTCTTTCGCAATGCTAGCACTAAATGAGCTGAGGAGTAATCACTCCAGAACATAATAAGATAATGCTAGTGATTAAAATAGTACAACATTCATCGTCACCACAATACCTACTTGTTAACACAGTATGTAAGCTTTCTTTTCAGATAAATTACACTAGACAATTTTTTAAAAAGATATGATTTGAGGTTGCCATGTGACCAGAATCAATTGTGCCATGGCTTCCATCCGGAAGCCAACATAATGAAAAAGTATATTGTTTGTATGCGTCATGTATATAAATCTTACTCAATGTATTATTTTTGATTGTTGTAAATTCTATGTTTACTTTTAGTAGAGATGTTTTTTAATGTGGGGTCATATTTAGATATTGATTACATGTGTAAAAATAAAAGGAAAGTTTCAAATAAACAGAATGTTATTGCCAAACATTTCCCCTCTTATAACATGTTTGTCTCATTAAATTTCTGTTTAATGTAACACTTTTGCCTCCTGTGATTTTTTTTTGGAAAAGTAACAGTTTTGAGATAATTGTCAATTAACATTATCTGAACCAAAGTTTAGATTCTTGGTAAATCGATAAAAACGTACCATATAAAGTGTGTCTCCCAAATTAAAAAAACTAAATATTAATTAATGTTTAAGCAACACAAAATGACAACTTTTGTATTTTTATTTTAATCTTTAAGATGAGCTATTGATAGTTACAGAAGGGAAAAATTTCACTCCGACAAGAACTCTGCAATTAAACAAAAGATTTTATACCGTTTGGTAGTTAGACGTTAAAGGCAAAACTTGGTGTTATAAAAGCAATAAAATAAGCAGTGTAATAGTCAAAGAGCGGGTGATAAACATTCGTATAACATGATAGAAATAACAATATCACGTTTAATTTAATTTTGTTTCATTTATAGCCTATAGAGTGAGTTGTATGAAATTTCTAACCAAAAATGTACTCAATTAATATTACAAATTAACATAAAAAATATTACAGACGATAATAATAAAAATGGTGTTTGTAAATTAATAAAAAAGTTCATATAACAAGAAACTTAATATTGAAACCAACATTTTTTTAAAAAAAGCTGTTTTAAATATTGTGCCACTGAAACATTGTATTAAAATTTACATAAATGTAATAATTTGGCTTCTGTTTAGGAAGGTTTCTTTAAAAAAAATAAAAATAAAATATTCACATGTATATAAACTGAACTAGTAAATAAAATTACGTGAAAACCGTGCACTTACAACACTATACACTATGTACTATAAAATGTGTCCCACAAAGAGTATGGAAAATACAGAAATGTATAAATAATTTAAAATAAAGTTTAGGCGTGTAAATAGTTTTAAAAGAATGCTATTTGTCATTAAAAATATTGACCCAACTAAAATACATCGCTTAGCTAACTGAAGAAGTTCAGTCTTTGTTCAAATATCAGCTTATTACCATTATCTATATATTAATTTGAAAATATGTTTTGCAGTGGCGGCTGGTGAATTATTACCTTGGGGGTTCAAATCTACCGGGGAGGGGAGTCCTGCAAATTTGTTTTTAGTACTAAACATAAGAATTTCTACTTTTAGGCCTGTTTTTACTTAAATTTGGTTGTTTTAAGACATCTCTGAAAAGCGTGCAATGAGATAAAATCGGGTTACAGTTTGCATGATAGATTGGAATATAATATACATATTAATTATAAATGGAAAATTGAGAACAATATTGTCTTACATAGAAGCCTATATTTTATTAATTAGTTTATTTAAGTTTTTAGTTGATAAAGTGACTCATAAATAATGAAGTGACACAAATACCAGTGTACTTTAATAGCACACTTTTCTCCAAGAGGTAAAGAAGAAGTTACCCTTAGCAAAGGTGTAACGCTGTTCATTCTAAAAACTTTACCTTAACACAACGCTAATAACAACACTGAACTGCAATAATATTATTTAATAATATGTCCACACTAACACAGACTTAATCTATGAACTTCATAGAATGCACAACTGACATAACCTATAAATCAAAGAAGTAAACAAACACCAACTACGTAAAGGAAAAAATAGGCGTAAGGTTTTTTTCACAAAACACTGTTGTGAACTGCAGCTCCGCAGCTTCGGCTATCTTCGGAAGGAGTCGGGAGTCGCTGCATTAATATTGCAGCGGAAAACAACGTTGAAACTGCTATTCCCCCACCGTTCCCCTGTACCCCCTCGCCTAGGCCAGGAGGTTCGTTCTTTGAATTGAACCAAGATGCTGAAAACGACGTAGGAGAGCTGCGCGTTGTTACTCTATGTCGTATTTTAACAACTTTTCAATCTATATTGTTACATTTATGAAAAAAGTACTAAATATTTATTTATATTTGTTAAAATATTATGTTATTAACGCAATTTGGTTGGGGGTTCACTGAACCAGTGAACCTATAGCACGAGCCGCCACTGATGTTTTGTAATCCGAGTGAGATCTTGAGTTTTACTGGACCGATATATACGCAATTTGTACCAAATTAAAGGTAAGTGTCTGTATTTTTTGCCCATTTTGCTTGGATTTCAGCTATTACCCCAATATTTAAAACAAAAAAAACGGAAATTAAAATCTCTTATGGCAATTTAACATTTGGTAAAATGTTAAGCCTATTCCGAGTGATATCTGGAGTTTTATTGTACCGATTGACATGCGGTTTGTGTTAAATGAAAGGTAATTAACTCTATATTTGCCCATTTGCCTTAAAATTTGTTGTCCAATATAATTCGATTAAGGAAACGTTATTATTCAAAAAATGCCCAACAATCATTATTATGGTATTGTTTATAGTACAAAATGTATAAATATGGCTTGATGACATAGGGCATTGACACGATGCGCAGCAAATCTTTCGCGTTAATTTATATGTTTAAGTGTTGTGTTTTATCCGTAATATATTTTGTTTCTTAATGTGTTAATGATCTCGGTTAAGTGATATTAATATAAATACTCTGAAGATTTACTCTGAAGAAACGCGTCAGTTTGAATAAGAAGTCACGTGTTGGAACTAAAATAAGGTAAATCATTGTTATATAAAACAAGTGTGACTTGGTACCAAACAAACATGAGTATTTACTGTAAATGTGTTTTCAATAGTTCTTGGGAGTTTTGTTATTTAACTTTATAATTTGATACCGTTTCTAAAAATAAAAAAATAGAAAGCTGCATAACTATTTTAAGATTGTAGAGAAAGAAATTTTTGTATTTTCTTACCTCAGAAAGTCCAAGATCTTTAATTTTGTATATGAAGGGGGAATGGGAGGAGATTTTAAGGATTTTATTATAAGGATTTATATTTCTTCCATAAAAAAACTAATAACTGTCTTGACATAAGACTAAGCATATCTGTTTCCGAATTTTGAATTATAAAGGTGGTTAAATATTTTTTTTTAATTAAACGTATATACAAATATATATACTTTTGAGTTGACATTGGTATGTGTACTTAATTTATATGTTTCCGATTTTTTCACTAACTTCCGATACCGGCAGAGTTTGCCAGAATTGTTTTTGTTTGCCAAAGTGAAGAATAAACAAAATAACTGTGAAAATTAAAACAAATTTTACTTATTAAAGCAAGGTCATGTAAAGGGAATATATTACATTATTTAGTTCAAATTGTTTAACGAAATTATGCAACGAGTTTTATATTCCGCCATACATGTTGTATGATGCAAATTAAAAAGGAATTGCACTATACAACATGTTACGTTTACAATGTCGGCTGTTTAATAGCTTGAACTGTTAAAAATGAATTTAGTATTTTGTAGATTTTGACGAGTGTTCTTGAAAATGTAATTTTTTTACCAACCTACTTAAGAGTTTTCTAAAGACAAAACTACCTTTAAAATGTTACATGATTTCAATATAATATGAACAAAATTTCTCAGTTCCCCTATGATGTTTAGCACAGAGTTAGTCAGAATTGGTTTTTATTTACCATAATTAGTATGTAAATAAATTGATTTAAAAGTATTTTTATTTGTTAAAACTTTGATATCACATTAAAGAAATATCGTATAAAAGGTAGACTATATAATGCGTTTCCAAATTGCGTTCAATAAACTTTAAGATATTGTTCCTTGGATCGATATGAGTACCAAACATACTTCCGAAATGTTTATATTGAAAATTTATGTTTACTTAGTGGCTTATTGCAAGGAAATAAAATCTAATATAGTTGTTAAGAACATAAACATAAGAAATAATCAACCTGATAATAAATATTCATCCATTATAAGATGGCAACCATTTAAATTTACAAGGCTCAATAACTATAAACAAAACACGGGCTGAGCTTACAAAACAATACAAAGTATACAGTATACATTTTATAGAAATTTAATTAAAATTTTATAATTTTTCTTCCAACCGATTCGGACAGAAAATAGCAAAGTTATACTATTATAACTACTTTGAATGGTTGGCATCATTCCGTTATTGTAGACGGACACGTCGGTTAAAAGCACTAACACATTGTCATTTACTAGGCTCAACACTTTCCGAGTATAACTCTTCGTAGTACTCTCTGTTTAAAGTTATTGTTTGTTAATGATGGATGTTGAATTTTATTATTATTACTTATTCGGACATTTGCCATCATTT
Source organism: Philaenus spumarius (assembly GCA_018207615.1). NCBI lineage: Eukaryota > Metazoa > Arthropoda > Insecta > Hemiptera > Aphrophoridae > Philaenus > Philaenus spumarius. The sequence goes on along the minus strand of JAGFPH010007161.1, from coordinate 1,006 downwards.
GTCAATCATTTGTCGTACAGGAAACTCTTAATATAATTGAAAGTAGACTTTTAAAAGACA